>JAOBAT010017790.1:32354-56315 GCA_026413305.1 Hydrozoanthus tunicans | reverse complement strand
TCCTGCTCTCCTTTGACTCCAGCCAAATCTCCAGCCGAAAAGAATTTGAACTTAAGAGAAAACCATCGCATGAGCTCGAGTTCACGCCAACACAACTGTTGGCAACAGTTGTTGTTCAGTTTACTTTCACGAATTCGTCACTTGTTCTCTTGGTTAGATAACAAATTTGTTATCTTAATTTTAAATAATTAGTTGCAAAAACGTTGAACTAAACAGCTAGGAAGATTGAGAAATCTCAAATAATCGTTGTACTCTATAGTATAGACAAGATAGAAACCACACAACTCGAACGCACAATGGAGCTCAAAATGGTTCCAAACCCCGAATAAGCTGCGAAACACGCGCAAGGTATCATGGTATATTGTTGAACCGGAAAAACAAATATTACTCGATTCTTGAGCGGATAGCGTCTTAAATATTGAGACAGTGAAGTTAAACTATATAAACTTAAACACGTGCTATTGATGAACGCTCAAATGTTTTGTCATTAAAAAAAGTTCAAAAAATTTTTGTGAAACAACTCGATGTTTTAATGCCATCAAAGATAGTGTGTTCTGTTTGGGTCGATAACAGACGGAGATTGTATAGATTGCGACGTTCAACAGCTAGGCGCCCAAGCGATACCTGCAGATATCAAAGCGGGTACCTGCAGATATCAAAGCGGGTACCCTTGAGTTGACCACGTGAGCCTTTTGTTTCTGTAATGTTTAACGATTATCACAAACCTTTATTCGGTGATGCAAAATGAGACTCTGCGTGTTTATTCTGATAACTTGTTTGGGTTTTTACTGCGCGAATTCCGATTGCTCAAAAGCTTTAACTGGAAAGGAATTTTGCCAGGGGGGAGAAAGAAAACCGAAAGACGAGGGCGTTTCAACCGAGGAGCCTGATACAAAACACGAGGAATTTTCACTAGAAAACAAATACACGTCGGAAGAGGATGCTGCAAACTTCAGTGATGAAGAGCACTATGTTGCTGGCTCGCCTCCTCCGCCTAAGAGCACCGAAGAACCAAAGGGACCGGACATGTACGAGCCAGACACCGGTGCTCCACTGCCAGAACACAGCAAGGCGCCCGCCAACACTTTGACTGAACCACAATCGCTCCCTTTTCCTGTAAACATCGCAAAACCAAAACCTGAAGGAGGGAACGTGTTCTCTTCAATCGTTCTGCTACTGGAAGAACTGGACCGCTTACAAATTGAGATTTTGACAAGATATCTTAACAAGAAACTAAAACTGGTGTGTGTTCCCTTACCCTAGGGACGACCGGCATGCTGACTGGCTGGTCAGCCTGTGCAAAGCCGCTGGAACGTTTGGTCACTGCTCAAGACTTCTGTCCGGGAGCAAGTATTTAGTCGTGGGGGATTTGCAAGACTAGTCAACTTTTCTAAGTGTTTTTTCTACAAAAGATCGGTTACCTAGCTGTTTTTTTACCATATAAAATCGTTAAACTTTTGGATCTGAAACAGTAATTCAGTTTGCATTTTGGCACCAACAAGAGAGAGAAATGAGCATTTTTGTTAGGCGATAAACTAAAAATAATTCTTGAACACGACTGCGACATAAACAGTAACTATACTACGACTTATATACTACCCCTTGCCGAAAATTAGTTTTCGATTTTATAGGTAAGAAATTTTTTTTTTCCAGTCCACTAATTCATTTCTTTAATGTTTTTAAATTTAAGAACAACTCAGTGTGGGGAACATTTAAAACCACAAGGTTTTCTTTGATTTGACGTTGTAAGACTGGATAAATTATTCTAGCACAAAACAAATATTGCTTTAAAGTTTCATTGCATTTTACTTTAAAACTATGTTGTGCACAGGTTGATGTATTCTCAATGTGAAAGTCCAAACATTCTGGTGTAGGAAAAGCGAAATGCAGCAGAAAAATGGGAGGTTGCCTAGTTTTCACACGGACCATTAGTTAAATAACATCCGTTAACTCCACTGGGCTCTTAAAAGAATGTGCACTTAAACAGCATGCAGGTAACCGTGTATTTAAACTCCGGCCCTTTGTCTGTCTTGACTTGTACACAAATTACTACCTAACTAAAGGTGCTATTTTCCTACAAACGCCCTACAAATGCAAAGTCTTGTAAATCAGTAAACATTCAAAGGCGTTTACCGTGAAAAACATCGAACTGATTTTGAAGTCAAGCGGTAGTAGAGTCTTAAACTCCCAACAGCCGTGAGTATGATAACAGGTAAAACACTAAGTTTTCTCCAACTTTTTAAATACATTATTACATCTGTACTAATTTTATCCTGCATTTCTTATCTATTTACACATTTCGTGTTCTATGTAGCTGTGGCCTTGGCTAACCTGATTATCACGGATCACTGCTATACAAAATTCTAGATCCCTCAACAGAACATATTACGCGTTAGTGAGCAAAATCTATCATTCAAATTTAACTTCCCTGTCTCTTAGAAAGGTACGATATGTTAAGATTTGTTAGTTTGATAAATACACATTAGAATGTTACCATCGGTAGACCATTCTAGGTCACATCAATTCACTGTCAAATACATTGTATCGACTCGAGCAGACAGGTCGCAGATTGCCTGCTTCAGCCTTGAAGAATCGCCAAAAAACCATACAAAGAGATTTCTTTCCATTACTGTCAGCGCGTCTGATCGTAGGACCTGCAAACACGACGATACAGAAAATAGGTCTTACGCAGTAATTTTCGTCTATAAACTACAACTTTAACTCAATACATCAATGTGCTTCGTTTAGCACGGTGGAAAATCTACTCGTATCTCGCCTGTCTGTCTACTGTTTGTCTGTATGTGTTATATGAGGTAGAGTTGCCCAGTGCCCTTCCTTGATTCGAGATTTCAAAGATTGACCAAATGCTTGGATTTAAACTATTACACAGATGGGGCTTTTTGTTCCTTATGTTTTACTAAAAGCGCTATTTTGTTTTCATGTAGTGTTTCCTCCCTTCCCACTACGGCTATTGAATTGAACTCACGGTATAACCACTGCCCGCACTGCGGATTCTCATTGAAGTGTATCGAGGCAGCCTGACTCTTTCTCATAATATAGTTTGTGGTCCAGACGCGCAACGAAGCACTGGACTCTATTTAACGTATGGATTTTCATCAAAGAAACAAATCGCTTTTCCGTTTTCATGAAGTAAAAAGACAGATGAAAGGTTTCTTTCGATTTCAATTTCGGTATAGTTCTTTTAATGTTTCAGAGCGTCTTTGGAAAAAAAAACTGTTGGTGAATAACCTGCGTGAATAATCTATATACATTTCCTAAACCGGATACTGCCTAGATTGCTCCATTCTGTCACGTTTATATCTCTTTAAAATAATCTATGTATTTATCTTTAGGATTTAGTTGTTTTCTTGCTGAGAAAATAGCCTGCGAAAAGTGTTTATCCAGCTGCAGCATAACCGTAACACGACATACGTTCAAATCGTTTACCTTTTTTCTACTCTCTATTTCTCTTATCATGTCTCGCAGCAGCTGCTCCAACGCGTGGAATGACTGCTCCAGCTGCATCAGACTATCGGATACGCCCTGCAAATAACACAAGGAATACAATCAACAAACTACCATCCTGTCCAGGGATGCCAAGGGGTTTGGGCGTATTTTGTTAAAGATACCGTTCACAATGAGCAGTTTTCAGGTTTCTATATTGTAAGGCGCATTTTAGTATTTCTATAATAATGCGCCAGATAAATGACTAAATAATTAACATATATCATGTACCATATTACAGATCATTAACAAATAAAGGGAACTGAGAGTCGTTCATTACCTGGGGACTCATTTGCGGCAGTCCTCCCTCCGTGGTTGAAGACATGTAAACCATCTTCTCGCATAACTGCAACTTTTTCTCACTGATGGATATTTTGAAAAGAACATCCCGAACAGTTACTTTTGGATTGAACAAAATGCGAGTTCTTTACAAACTCTTAAAAGCAACACAGATCGCCGCCATTTTGGCAAACCAAATGACGAACCAATGTGACGCCATGCACGTGTGATTCAGAATCGCTTACAAATCACATTTGCGCACATTTGAGTCAGTGTGAAGCAAGAGTGACCAACAAGTGGTTTTGGTGCATGGCAATCTCACCACTCAAATGTCTCAGGGTCATTTACAAATCACTTTTTAAATTAAAGGACGCTGCTCGATTCTTGTGCCAGCAACCACAACAATGGAGGATATAAAATGCCAGAAAGATGAGTAAGTAAGACGTAGCATAGAGCTCTGTCCTTTAGAACTTTCTTCCTTACGACGTCATTATCTCTAATGCGGCGTCACGCCAACTCCTTTATCTAAGCCAAAAACCTTTAAACACAAACACAAATAGTTCCATACTACCTATTCGGTAAAACCGCGTGGCAAGAGAAGCTAAAAACCGCAAGCTTCCCAGGCCATCCACACCTCGATACTCATTTCCTTTACCGGGATTGTAGCTAAGGAACGGACGGAGTTTCCCGATTGGTGTTTGACAAAAATATTACATAACAAATACAAAAACAATTGTTGATACTTAATATCAGTTATAAAACACGAGCATGTTTGCTGACGAGCGAAAATGAGATGTTACCTCGCGCCTGCCATCGTCTCAGATTGAGGGGGGGGGGATGTGGTGGGGCACTCGAAGTATATGTGACGGAGGAGTCCATCGGTGCATCATTTATTACGATTCCCCAAAATTCATTACATAATGGGTAAACAAGATCACACATAGTTGAAAAAAATTCGAATGAATATTATTCTGATTCAGTGATCGCAACGAAAGTTCGCTCCGAGACGTGACCCCCCAATAAAATTGTGACTGATCTCTTGACCCAAAAAATACTAATGGTGTACATTTTCAACCCAAAAAATTTCGGCCGACACCTCGTCATGTGTACTTCGAGTAACCCTCTTGGGGGATCGTGCACTATACATTAGTTTCTTGTCAATTGAAGAGCTACTACGTGGATATTTTGACAAAAAACCTTTATTATTTTTATTATCATTATTATTATTAGTAGTAGTATTAATATAATTAGTGTTAATATTATTATTACTTTTATTGTTATTATCAAGAGCCAGTAATTACATTAATACGGTCATTAAACTTGGTAGCATAAGGTATTCCAAAAAAAACTTACAACTGCTTTAGTGTATCTCCTTGTTCTTCGTCTGTGTTTATCACCTGAGCTCTAAATGAGGTTAGCTGTTGCAATAACTGGTCCGCAAAGTCCAGCATACTGCTGTACATCAAGAACAGGTCGGCCGTCTTCCTCCCTGCCACGTCAAGCGACACGCTAGCGGGACAGGCAAGTAGCTGACACGCCATGCTAATAAACCTGTCACGGCTGTCAATAGTGCCGCGGTGGGGGTTTCCAGGTTCCAAAATTATTTGATTCAGCGAGCTCTAACGGTTCGTATCAGGAAAGTAATTGTCTACGATTACTAACTTTTTTCAAGTTAATTAACACAAAGGTACTTTTAACAGTTCGATCAAAGAACACGATAACACTCTTTCAAAGATATTGTACCTTTGAGATTCAGTTGTAACGCTTATCAAAAACTTTTGAAACCTTATTGTTATTCTGGGCCATGAAGACATAAGTTCTTAGTTTCTAAAGCGTTTTGTTCCAACATGTGGGATCGAAAACCCCATATCACCTGTCACGGCTGCCTCACCAAGGAACGCCCAGTTACTAAACCCTATATATTTGACAGGTACTCAAGAAAAGTCCAACAACCTGGCGAACTATGTCTCGGGACACCCTAGAACTAACCATATTCACTGAAATTTCTAAACTAGAAAAAAAATTCGATCCTTGAAGCCCCTATTCCCAAAGGCATCCCGTCGCTTCTAAATGTATTCTAGTTTATATAGTATGTTTGTTTGGGCGCCACGGACGGGATGAAAATTAATACAAACTTGAAGGATACTTTTCTCTGTGTCAACGCCATAGCGTTCGTCTGTAGCATACTCTGGACGGCTGTGAACAGACCATGGGTCTCCCTGTGGTGAAGTGCTTCTATCTCAAGTGACATGACTAACAACTCGTGTCTTGACCGTTGCAGCAATAACTGGTTGATTACCTTGGGGTAGAAGGAAGTTTCGATTATAATAAGCAGCTGCAAGACCCTGTTTTACGAAGATTGGATAAGCTCTCCGCAGGACAAGTGCTTTCTATTTACAGGGAGTCCTTCCTTCACTTAAAACCAGGGATAAAGAAATTAACAATCTTTGATTAGTGACGACAATGGGATTAGCTTTTATCCAGCGGATAGCTTACCCAGGCTTCGTACAATCGGGCCCTGTAATTTCAGAAACAGCCAAAATTACTAACTCATCGATACGATTTGTTGTTCCAAGAACTGCTTGCTTCAGAATTGAACAAACTCTGCAACCAGTTCTGTATTATTGAGAATTTTACCTGATCTTGTTTTGAAGTAAAATAATCTTGTCTTGCAATCTTCAAGTCATAATCCCCTTGCAAGATTCGCACGGATTGTAACTCCGCTAAACCATGTAATAGATCCGGCAGTAAACTATCGGTGATTTCTATTGTTTGTTTCCTGCTTTCATTTAGGAGTCTTTGTAGCTCGGCCAGCTTCTGACTGCAAGTAGATGAAAAATAACTTTTACAAAATCCTATACTCCGTTTATTTCCCATGGTCGGAGTCTCTTAAAAAGGTTGGGTAAAATAAAAATTTCCTAATTCTTAAACATAATAACATTATTTCATAAACACGTATTCGGCATGAGATAGTTGTTGGTTAACTCAGGAAATACACCTCCAAGCTCATAACAACCAACTCATATTCAGCATTCTAAATATCTAGTAAATACGTTTTCTTACGGTGATGCATAATTTTACTGCTATCCGAGTTGTAGAGGTACTTTCCTTTTCCTACAGGATTATGGCAGTATTCGAGAGGGATCAATCTGTAACAAGCGCAAAGAAAACGAACCCTGCCAGCCAATCAGAGCATACGACGTACATGATATATTTCATAAAGGGAAAAAACTTACTCAAGTGTGACGGTAACTTGTCCCGTCATGCTCTGCACCGTCCTCTTGGCGTGCTCCAGAGCGGCAGCGATGCCGACAGACATGGCTTCATGATCGATTCTGTTTCCTTCTCTACATACAAACCTGAATCAGTTAAAACTAATGTCATTCTGTGTTACTTTAGAAGACACAGGGTTCTGTTACACAAACTTTTTGGAAATTTCTGCGTTTGCATTAGCAGTTGAAGATCTGGTGAAGGAACGGCTTTGTTCAGCTAAGTTGCATCCAAAAAGGAATTTCGTTAAATCGCTGAGTACAAAGAACATCAAAAATACTCGTATCAATAAAAGATTACGTACGAAAAACTTTTTTTATTCGCTGACTGGTAGAAAGTAAACCAGACAAGCAGCACATGACACATTCGACGGATGATACCAGTCCATCAGTCCAGCATAATTATTGTTTCAAATCAACCAACAAGTTGTATCAGTTTAATGGCGAGTGCAGCCACTTACACCGACTGTAGTCTCGCAAGCTCTCGACAATCATTAAGTGTAACTTTCTCAGATTCACCTGGAAGAGAAAGAAAACAGAACTTTCAACAATCATAGTAACAGAGGTACAATGGCAGGGTAAAATTAGGTTGTTAATTAGATGGACGTGCAATGACCCTGTAAAAATAGAATGTTAATTAGCTAATTAGGTTGTTAATTAGTTGAAGGAGGTGCAATGCCACCACACAGTACAACAGAATCATATTATTGGTTTTCTTTTAATTTTTTCAGTCCCACACAAAATATAAGAGAAACTAAGTAATAATAGAATTACAGCTGACATTAACCCGGTTGTGAGAACAACACACTGCACTGAATTATCAAAATCAATGAAGCAGTTGGCACAAGAGAAGACCGTCACCTCGTATCAATAAGTTTTTAGGGTCGCTTATCTCGAGCAGATGGTAACGTGTTCCTTCCGGGCCAGTAATACCAGCGATTCCCTTAAAGAAGAAATAAACACATTAATTATTTTTTCATACAGTATACACACATTTAAAAAAGAGAAAAGGAAAATGATCGAGGAACTTCCAAATAACAGCAGTAATTGAAATTAGTAACTTGCTATGACCGGCCGGGAGCAAAAAAAATCTGATGCTGCCCGATATAATGGCTGACTCACAACATTTGAATTATTAATAATTGTGCACTTTCTTTCCTGTTTTCCCTTGCAACTTAAGGCATTTATATTTGAGATAAATAGAGGTTTTTATAATTATTTCTGTTTTTATAGGAAGAGTTATTACAAACTTAATAACGCGAGCAAACAACATATAAAAATAGGGATACTCGATGTAGCCATTATTCGCGTGACAATGCAGTCATTTGAAAAACGCCCCGCAGTATGAATGAAACAACAACCTAAGGCAAAGAAGCTTTTTAATCTTGAACGAAAAATGCTACTTTCTAGAACTTGTTTGGGGGTAGTCAGCAAAATTCCCTGAGCCACAGTACATAAAACTATACAGTAAGGAGAAATTTCAACTATGTTTGAAAAGTTTAGAAATACCTCGAAAAACTGCTTTTTTGTGTAAACTGTCAGCTCAGCTGTAAATGTTTCTTCTTCTGTAAAGAGACCGCCAAATTTCTGCTTCGACAGAAACGGTGATGCGTCCTTGTTGCCTGAAAAAACACACAGGGCAAATATACTATTTCGTTTACAGTATCCAAAAGAAGAAGGTTTAACTGAGCCTGTTATTTTCAAGGTCAAGAGGGCAAATATAGCAGTTTGTGAAGTGTATTTTTGCACTTGAGTTTTGTCTAAATCATAAACGTGACTACTACTACACTTGCACTTGCGCCAAACATCATACATTAAGAAGTCATGTTCTCACCTTCAAAACAGTGCATTCCAGTCAGCTTGTTCAAAACTTCTGCTACTTCTTTTCTGACAACATTAAGCTAATGGTAGAAAAACAATACAAACCAGATAACTTGAGTTTTAGACTGCTAGTTTGCCTATAGTGCTGTATAGTAGGATACTAAAGATTTCAATTTAACGACAGGGCCGCAAGTCAATGTTTGTTTCAAAACTTTAAACGTTCTCAACTGAAAATGTTACTGCCCGAAAGCGGCACATAAACATAACTATAAGAAGAACCCTTTACCTCTGCCGATATAAACAAGGAAATCAACTAAATACTGCAACATTTGTTGGCCACTTAGTCACAAAATAGGCTCCACGTAATGTATTCAAGTTACTGTTATCGTTTCGCTTCAAGACTTTGTATGTGAAAGCGTTGATGTAAGTTAATCATTCTGATTTAACTAGCAAATGCGCGCATGGATAGAAGGATAAGAGGAGAAGCTTACTCAGGTTAACGTCAGATACGAGTGGAGCAGATGCTGAAAAAGCGTATGTGGGACAAGCGAGCGTTATGCAACATCGACAACAATCATCCCCCCCCCCGTTCCCCTCCCTGGACCACCATTGAAAAATAGGCGTACTGAACAACAGAACAACCGTCCAGCACAAAGAAAAGAGTAAATTGTATTATTTCAAAGTTATTATTTCAAAGATTCTAGATCTGCTCAGGAAAGTGAACGACAAGGACATAGCAGCCGTCTGGATTAAAATATCCAACCTGCAAGAACAAGCAACTCACTGACCGTTTATACGTGCGAAAAGATTAGAGAGTTGGAGGGAGGGATTACGAAACATACTTGGGCAATTATTTCAAAATCTAATAAAAAACATCTCTCTAAACAAAAATACCGATTGTACAGTAAAACACTGTTCTGTCCTGCAAAAAAGTTATGATTTATTTTCGTGAGACAAAATGTAACTTCCCCTGGTGATTTATGTGGAAAACTACAGTACATAAGACAAACACAGCAATACTTTATCTGATCAAGTGGAACTTATCACTACTGTCACAAACATTTTCATTATCAGTTCGTGTTTTTTGCAGGCATCTCTTGTACTTGAGGTTCGCTTCTCCCTCCAGTCGCATCTCATGAGTCAGTTTACTAGCCAGCCTTGCGCAGTGCGAGCTGCATTACAAAGAAATACAATCACACACTTTATTACTTTTTTTGCTTCTTGACAACTAAATTCCATCAAAGTATCTTTGAGAATAGATTGAGTGCCATTAACTGTTCTCAGGTTGGATACCAACCATTTCACCTTGTTTAAATACTGAACATCTACTTCATGCTAATTTTGGAACCATTTTTAAGATAATTCAATAAATAAACAATATATCTAGCCTCGAAAAACTTAAATTCCAAGAATGAGTTATAACATGTCTCTGGTCAATGTTCTCAAGTCATGCGGGTATCCCTCACCAGGCATCCATCACTTTAAGACCTAAGGATGTACTCCCACCAGAGATCAGTGTGGCATGATCTGGAATATGTGTCTCAATGCCAGAGTTGCTGAGCACAAAAAAAATCGATTGACTTGAATGTCTTTCTTTTCAGAGCAGTGTTCGAATTTAAGGGTTTTCAGTTAGTTGCCCAAAGGGCAAGTAGATTTGAATTTTCAGTTGCCCGTGTGAATTTTTACTTGCCCGTCTTATTAAAATTTTTCCGTGGTTAAGGTGCAATACATGATATGTTGATAAATTACAAAGGTTAAGTAAAGTGTTTTAGGGTGATGCAAAGGAAATAAGTAATTGACAAACTGTCAACTATCTGATATATGGACATTTGATTAGTACCAACTGATAATACAGCATTATTTCTAACAAGTTAACCATACTTGAGTCGTGCATACAGCATAAGTCTAACTTTAAAAAAATCGCGACTTACTCGACTTGCCTGCAAGAGAAAATGAGACTCTCCCACAAAACTGCAGGAAAATGACTAAAAGCATGAGATGTCATAGACAGAAGAAATGTAACGACTCAGTAAATGAGGAGATTCTCATTCAGTCCAATATGAGAATTGTGATTTTGTATCCTTACTGTTTGTGCTGCAAATCTTAATCTTAGGAAATACTGAAATCAAGTTTGCTCTAGATCTGCATCACACACATCGCTTCTCGCTTTCAAGCCCTCCTGTAATGGATTTCAACTTAGGTGCAGCTTGACGTAACCTCGCTAAAATCTTCTTAACTTTATAGAATCTATAAAGTTAAAGCGAGTTCAACTTCCTTTGCTAGTCTAATGAAATGAATTGAGTAGTAATCGTACGTGTGTTCATGATTGTCGACTCCAGTGAAGTTCGATTCGTTCTTTGTTTTCCTTCACCCTTCACACAATAATTTTTTGTCATATTTAGGCATTTGTTTGCAGAATAACTGTGACTTAATCCCGATCAAAACGTAGAATGGAAGAAAAAATTTTAGACTGAATTTAATGTCGCGGGCAGTTGAATAACGTGCTGCGGCGAAGCGTGACCAAATTAGTCCTGATTGGCTTTTCAAAATATCAGGATTTGATCATTGGTCAGAGCTATCTCGAACACGAATTTTCCATACCATTTGAGGCGGCAGGGATGTCTATTTGCATCTTAAACGGTAAACTTTTGACGAATTGTTTTAAAGTAGAAGTTTAAGATTCTCAGTAATTCTCAGTAAAAATTCTAGTTGCCCCGCCGGGCAACCTGTGTTTTGAAAAGTTGAAATTTTGTTTGCCCGTTCGAATTTCCGCTTGTCGCGGGCAAACGGGCAAGTGTTACATTCGAACACTGCAGAGTATGCACAGGACAGCAGTCATACAATCAACTTGCGCATTACCAGGATTATTATGTGCACTGAAGACCTCCCCTCAAGGAAGAGCAGAGAACCTATTTTAATTCATTAGAAGAGCCTTGGGGTGAACCGGGACCAGGAATACCCACCCTCCCAGTCTACAAAGTGCTGCTCAGCTGAAATTTAAACACCATATCAAGGCCAAGCAAACTGTACTCCACAATGACAAAAGGGCTCTGGATAGAGCTTGAAAGATTTGTACTTGTTTAAACTGTATTCACTTGTGTTACCAAGAATATTCTAAAAATCAGTGTCATAACACCTGGTAAAACTGACAAAAGGCTAAAAATGTTATTAAAAAAAGATAAAATCTGAACGTTTTACTTTGTACTTTTATCATAACACATTTAGCCTCTTATTTATTTTTTTCCAAAATTTTGTATCATAATTTATATTGTAATTGTAATTGTAGTGTTGTCATCATTACAACTTCCTATAGTGGTTGTAAAGTGTCAACCATTTGTACACCTTCTTACCTGAGGTTGTTCTTTTGTGTAATTAAGTTTTGTAATTTATCATTCACTTGCACTGACAGCTGAACAAGTTCTTCAATTTCATCCCTTAAGGGTAAACAAAAGATGAATATTGATAGGAGTAGGAGTATATATTATAATTCTGTTGTTATCATTACATTATTATTACTAAAATATTACTATTACCATTATTATTATACAGTACTCAGTTAAAGCTGATTGGTTGCTGAATGCAATACTTGTAGGGTAGGATATGGCAAGCTACATTGTAGGATTTATTTGTAGATTTCAGAGGCAAACAGTATTCTACAATTTACATAAACAACCTGCAATCACTTTAAATGTCAAAAAATGGTACAACAAGAAAATGTCTAACTATTTATACATACTTTTGTTTTGATATTATATGCCCTTGTTTTTTCTTGCCGTATGGCTTCAAAAATGGCATGCACACTCTGCATGCAGTGAAATACACAGTAATTTAATTAAGCATGAAACCACACTAAATGCAGGTGCGTGTTTGGCCTGTGGTTCTTAACAATATTTGCTTTAACTTTGTAAGTCTACTATTCGCTATGGAATGAGTGTACAGATGACTTTTGAGTCAGCCAGAGTCATCTAATGTATACATTTCATTTTTGCTTTTTAGGATGTAACTCTGTTTAGGATTTTAAAGTTGTGATTTGTGGTAGCTTGGATTTTTTTATCTAAGCTAATTTACTAATTTTCTTGCCTCTGAAAACATACCTTTCACTCTAGTGATGTTGATAGACATCAAAAGCTATGTGCTCTTAAGCTGTTTTAAATTTACATTAGAACCTCACTTGAGCCAACATTTATTTGATTAACTGAAAAACATACAGTACTACTGAAGACAATTTCCTCAGACTTCTGACAAACCAGAGGTGACCTGAACATAAGTAAGTATGAATTGCCATAACAGATGGAAGAGATTACCTGAGGACACTAGGAGAACAATCTGAGTCATTTTGGACAGAGACTGTACACGCTAAATACTGCTCCAGTTCTTTGCCCTAAAGTTAAAACATACAATTTTTCTGTAGATTCAAGTTGTAATACAATTTTGTGCAAGAAATATTTAATAAATCTTTAGATTTTGGTGTTTTTCTTATACCATTTCCCTTGTCAATATTTTAGCTCTTTTTAAAGCCAATCCTATGTTCGTTTTTGCACGCATGAGATGCTATACTTGAGCCATTTGTTTGATCTTTCACATTTCTAATGTCCCACAGATAGGTAGACAGAAAGATTTCAAGATTTCTTCAAGATAGATAGATAGATAGAGTGATTATATTAGTATAATATTAGTACTGTTTTAAAATTGATCTAGTTTGTAAACTTTATAGTCCATAAAATATGAAGTATGAATTGATTGCATGGGTTTCATAGCACACACTATATACTAAAAACCCATACAGACCAGCTAAAATACAAAACTGACTTCTTAGTACATCGAAAGAGTCTGCAGGTACCTCCAGGAAACCTTTTCCAGAGCTGACAAGTTCTTCGTATCTGAGTAAAAACATTTATGAAAGCACATCAGGCAGTGCACTTTTACCCAAAACATAAACAATGGAAAGCTAGTAAATCAAAACCATATATGGTATAAATCTATATCCCTAGATGGACGTGCACTGCTATACTATTTACTAAGTCACTGGACAAATGGACGGAAGCAAGTGCATACAGATCTTGACATTTCCTTAGAACCCCAACTAAAATTTTTTTCTCAACAGCATGCTCCACTCACAAAGTAGTTTTATTCAATGAGCCACCACAACAAGTTTGTATAACTCATTTAAAAGTTACAACTGTACTACAGCGGAGCAACTATCAAATACCTCGCAATTAGAAAAGTTCTCTTAAAACTTAAATAACCTTGTCAAGTTAATGCTAAACAGAGATTCATACGCATTCAATGCGATATGTAAGCTACAGCATGTAAAGAACTGCAAAATCAGGGAGGGACAAAGATGCAACCGTACTTAAGCAAATCTTCATCCCCTCTCTTCATTGAGAATAGCATGGAAATACAGTGATGTGTATTGTGATAATAAAAATTAGGGGTTTGCAGCACTGAAAGACTTACTTTTCACTCTCTTCGAGAGACAGCAAATTTGCACCATTTACATTGTCGCAAAGCCATTCGAGAAACGGAACGACTGATTCATGCTCGAAGATCCAATCCAGACTGTCCCCTTCTAGCTCACCGGCCCGCAGATGAAACCCTAGAGAACACAGACAGTTGGCCAGCCTTTTACCGTGGACAGAAGAGGTGTTATCACCCTCCATCTTCAGCAAATAACTTATCTTGATTTTCGCGCTTTTCAAAACTGTTGCAGCATGTACTTGGTGTAACTACCACATAAAAATAAAGGGAGGTCGAGTACGCAAACACTTCAGCTCTGACCAGCGGTAATTAGAACTGCATGCTTTAAACACATAACGGAAAAATATCATTCCGTGCATCTGTCTCTAGCTCTAGAGGTTTTCCACAGTACGGTTTGAATGTTCAATGACACACCCGCTACCGTACTTGATTTGGAATTATCACTCGGCAAACATAAATAATAAATCGTTAAAATTAAACACAATTTTAAACTTCAAAACATTTTAGCCTTTTTAGTATACACCACACATTTTTAGCGAAACCATATGTCAATACTAATCTAGAATTTACTCGACAATCAGCCTAGTCTAATTACTTCAGTAGTAAGTATTCTATACCAAGGCGTAGAAGGTTTCGGCCTAAAAAGTATACCTTTTAGCATCGATTTTGAAAAGACAGGAGAAAACTGCATAAAACTGATCATGACCGTTTTGTACAAAATACCATTCTTTTTTCAAATATTTTTTTTTTCTCAACCTCCCCCCCCCCCCCCAAAAAAAAGAAAAATTACTGTTGACTTTGACTCTAAAAAGGAAAACAAAAATGTTTATCATCAATATGTACCAGAGGGAGTATCCCTCCCCCCCCTCCCTACCCGGGGGAAATGAGCAGACTAGCGGAGTCTCGAATACTGACCTCGGCAAGTCTTTTTATATTATTTAAACCAATAAAATACGTTAATAAGCACAGGAAATACTTTTATTGCTTTTACAAGATAACCAAACGTCAAAAGCGTGTCTATGCTAAGTTGTTTTCTAGTTTTTCACTGAAAGAATGAACCTGGTCATACAATCACTACCGTTCAGTTCTTACTGATTACAAAATGTTTGCGCGCGCAAAGGAACTTCGAATTAGTTTAGTAATTGTTGTACGTCAAGCAAGCAAGGTCCTCAAAAGATGCTAACCACAAAGAATTTAAAACTGCATTACAACTGTCGATTAGCAGATGGGAAACAACCATAGTCTAAACAAAATTTCCCCTAGTGGTTTACGGGCAGCTGAAAGAGCATTGTACATAAGCCAAGGTATCGAGGCCTTTAAAGCGGCAGCCAAGAAAGATCAAAGAGGAACCTTAAGGAACAAAGTTAAATCAGAATCGCCAAACGCTCCACAAGAATTATGCCAGTCAACGAATAATGAAATCATCCAAGTAATAGAAAGAAGATTTTCAAATAAAAGCAACACATTTGAAAATCTACAATTTAGCAACAAGGCCCAGCATGAAAGATCGCGAAGGAAAAGTTCTTTAGCAAATTACGTTTTCAAGTAAGTTCAAAGTTATAAGCTAGCTTAAAACTTACTTATTTACGCCTTTAACTCAGATGGCTATCGACATTGTATATATTGTAAATAGCAACTCTATATATCACAGTGTCTAGAACTCTTCTTCGATTCTCTTGTACATCTGTACTGATTATTACAGGCCAAAAGAGAACAACTTTACAGAATCGGAGAGGACTTAGACTTCATTTTAGTTGAAGTTTACTCTAGCTGTCTAGCTTACCAGCTGACTGTTTAACTAATATTTGGATCAGTATAGACGGATATTACATGGCCGCGCGAGTGTTGGGAAAATCTCTCACGAGTGAGTGCACATTAGCGAGATTCTACATGTTCATCTCAATCATCAACCAAGAAGATTGACAAGTTGTTTCAACGGCGGGAAAAGTTTCATATCAATCACACGTGATGATATGGAAATCGTGCGTTCTGATTGGCTGTTTTTGATATCACCACGTGTGATTGATATGGGTGGTTGATACGCTCTATATTTCACTGATGTACTACGTAAATATCGAACAAGTACGTGATAATTGTAAATATTCATCTTGGCTTTACTACGTAAATATCGAACAAGTACGTGATAATTGTAAATATTCATCTTGGCATGAACGATGACAGAGTCATTGCTTAATGACAGCAATCCCGTCAATTTTTGCAATTGCTGAAACAGGAGCAGTTTTCAAAGCGGCCGGGAGGAAGTCATTTACAAAGATACGGCGGTGGCATGGAACGCTTTGCGTCTGTCAGTGGATAAAGACAAAAACAGCAAGTGTCGTAAAAGATCAGTTAATAAAGTGTTTGCAGGCGCAAAGATCAGATCCCAGTCAATAGATTCGCATCAAGAGACAAAAGACACAGTGCGAGTACCA
The DNA here is from genome assembly GCA_026413305.1 of Hydrozoanthus tunicans. NCBI lineage: Eukaryota > Metazoa > Cnidaria > Anthozoa > Zoantharia > Hydrozoanthidae > Hydrozoanthus > Hydrozoanthus tunicans. The sequence continues at coordinate 39,532 of JAOBAT010017790.1, read as the reverse complement.
CCGTACAGGGAGACAGACACGGTAAGGAAACCATCCATCAGATCCTCTTTGTGCAGTTTGTTGCTTCAAGTTGCAGGTTGTGTTAAAGTGAACAAAAGTAAGATGAACGTACGTCAGTTTGCACTTGTAAACAAACAACATGCTGACAGACCAACCCCTGAACAATCTCACACAGTTAAACAATTTAAATACGGCTCTCCCGATCTTATTCTTCTATTGCAAAACGGGATCATTCGAGCCGTTATTCTTTATTGTGCATATTCAGGTGCAGGAAGAGCTCTCGTGCCATTACTGCAAAAAAGTATCGCGAGAATTAGAAAGCCACCTGATTGGTTGTAGAATTTGCAGCCATGTGTACCACCGTGATTGTCTATCAAAGCGTGGTCACGTGACCACGGAGTCCGCACTGGAAGCACTGAATGAGCACGATAGCGAGGTCGGGTGGTCGTGCCCAGAATGTGTAAGTACAAGAACTAAGACTATTACTTGTCAACCTAAACCTTTTTAAGACTTGACGTTTTATGTCCCTCTGGACGGGGGGAGTTTGGCCGGCTCATAAACTGCCATAATGTCATAAAACGTCCTCAATTAAGCAGAATATTTATAAGCTGTTTAATTTGCGGTAGGTTTTTTAAATTCCTTGTTGGCTATTAAAACGGACGTTCAGCACTAGGAGCCAATTATGGGCTCAGGCTGCGTTAACTTAAAAGAGCAAACATGAAATAAACAAATTTTTAATGACGAATAAACAAGTTTAGAACAAAGTTTTTACGGAAATTTTTGCTTTCTTTTCACAGAAGTTCACATATAATCGCAATGACGTCATAGCTTACGAACGAAGTATACATTCCCAAAAACAATGCGTCTATTCAAAAGATCCATTTACATAACTGATCGATATATTTACGTCTTGATGACGGTATTAAGTGTAGTTGCACAAAACAAATACTAGTGCGTAATGATAATGATCTAATGATATCTCTGTAACTGATTGGCGCCTTACGAAAGAAAACATGCATGTTATAAAGTGTAGACGTGATGTTTCGAGCCGAAAGAGCCGTTGGAGGATGAGAAGAGAAAATCAAATCTACTGCTGACAGATTACCATGGCAACATGATGTCCCATGGCCAAACGAAAACTACAAAACTTGGTTACAAGATAAATTTTAGTCAAACAGTCAAAAAATTCAGGCGCCCGCCTTGAATGGTCGAGAGAAATGAAACATATTGAAAGGTAAACTCCCGAGGTCTGAATAGGGTTGATAGATAGTGTTCCGAATACTCCTGTAATTTATATCATTATCTTCATCAACGCGCCCTTAACTTCCCTCTCTCGGCCACTATTCCGTTTTGTTGGTATTAAGAACTATAACTATGCATAGGTTATTAGATAATTGAAACAGAAAGTTCACTAAAGTCTATATTCTCATATGTGACCGTTTTCCTGATCAAAAAAGAATGTAATGCTAACTTGTTTGTCGACTCTGCTTTTCAATATCTTTGCGTTTTTTAGTCTGCAAACAAAACTATATTTCTTATTTCAACTGGAGTTGATGCAATGCAAGGTCCAAAAACCTTTTTTTGCGCTAAACGTTTGTAACAACTATGTTATAGGAAAGCTTGTTCTGGCTTTTGCCTGATGCTGAGAAAATTGATTTGATGGAAATGTTTGACAAGATTGACACAAACGGAGGTGAGCCGGGTAGTGTTTAATTTAAGTAGCAAGAGAATTAATACTATCAATCACGTTAATTTTTGCGTACTTAAAGTTGGTGCTTAGCTATAAATCTTTCAAAAGATTGGCTTGACTGTCTGACTAGTTTAGCTGTGTAGTTATTGGAGACAGCCCTGCTGTGCCTCATCTTCCGGCGATCAATACTAGATGCAAGTTCTCCGGTGCTTCTATATCCAGGGAACTTCCTTGCTATGTCATATTGTAATCCATACTTTCATGTAAATTGGAGGGTGTAAATAAATAAAGTTACTGTTGTTGTTGTTGCACAAAGTCTAAGGCTTCATGTGTGGCGGGCATTGCCACTTGCGTCCTTCACCTTCAATGCTCAGATAAATAAATGTGAAGTAATGTGAAAATAATGTAACATTTATGCGGTTTGCTTGCAAAAATAAACAACATCATTTAACTATATTTAAAACTAACTGAATTTTTTCGTTAGTTAATTATACAAAAATGTGAACGCTGAGTGAGGAATTGACTAAAATTTTAAAACATTTTAAGGGGGTGCTATCTGAGCCGCATCGGGCATATTGACCTTTTTATGCGTACCGCCTTGCGCATGCTCAGATAGTCAACCCTGTTAGGAAATACAATGGTTTGAGATCCCGTCCATGGGTTGCAGCCCATTTAAGTATGAGAGAGAAACTTGATTTGAATGATCGAGTGAGACAATGCGTACTCCAACAGAACTATTGCACCTTGCTCAGTAGCTTCAGTAGGAAAAATTGTATTAACTCTGGAAAGAAAGTGAAAACTCTAAAGAATTGCTTATGCTATGCCATACTTATGCCTATGAATTGTAGCATTCTGACTCACTGTCTAAACATTTAAAAGTATTTAAAATCTAGAAATGTTACGATCCAACTCTTACGCAAGACCATAAATAAGACAGAAAATGAAAAAGATCCCCTGTCACTCCAGTTTGTCTGTATCAACTAAGTTTGTGATCAAGCTTGCTTGCATGGGATTGCATTAATTAACACAATGCATCCGTCATCTAACTATATACATACATGTATAGGTATTTTGCAATTCACCCTCAAGGGTGTGTAATTAAGTAAAATACCAATGTGCCATGAAAACTTTTACTGAGCATTCTATAGCTACTTTGCAGTGCCAGCGTTGTACAAACATGCACGATGGAATTATCGTCTACGTACATGTTCTGTCGAAGAACCTTTATTCCGCCCACTTGATTAAATGGCTACCTTCACTCTGTTCTCGACAGACTGCATAATCAGCCAAGAGGAGTATATATCGTATCAGTTGAGAAACTACCGTCAGGTATTTCATTTTGAAATGCCTAACTATCGGCTAAGCCAGGAAAAATCAATCTTCAACAACATGGACCGTGACAAGAAAGGTTCTATTGGCTGGTGGCAGTTTGCTACGGCGATGAGTATCGGCTTGCTCTCGAAACTTCAACAGGTAACTGACAAGCAGTAGGGAACTATACTTGAAACTACAAAGCACGTTTAACTCACCGTCAGCTGTCTACACATGAAGTGATTATTTCAGTGGCGCAAACTTGTTAATTGTTATTTCTACTTTTCAAAAAAGGCTTAAATTGATCAAGTGTTACAGAGAGAATTTTTAGTTCTAGCAAAACATCGGAAGACAATGGGGTCCGGAGATTAGGAACGAGTTTAGGAGCGATGACGTAGGAATTCAATTGTTCCAGCGGTTTGAAAAAGTGCCAGTGGAGCCACCAAACTATTTAGAAAATTAGTGATAATTGGGCCACCAATAACCCAGTATTTCCCTTTTGCCTTCTATTTCCGCTTGTCAGCATGTTGGTTGAGTTATCCGAATAATTTCCCTCTTCACGACCATCCTTTTGTCCCGCTAAATTTGCACTCTTTTCGTGTTTAATTTCGAACTTTGGGCAGCAAAAAAACTCTTATTTATCTATCTCATTATTTATCACATCATTTCACCATTTCCAAAAAAAAAAAAAACATTTCAAGCTACAAATTTGTGCAAACTAAAATTACTTTACAAAGCATAGTTTGCCTTCAACGCCGGCCGGGGGTGATTTCGGTCATCAAGTCCGAACACTTTTCGTTTGCATTATCTATATCTTTGAGTACTATTATGGTTGGAAAGGTAAAAAGAGATAGTGAAATCACAAAAATATAGAACTCGTTACAAGATTTTAACACAACAAAATGTTCTTTTGGTTTTAGCGAAAGCTTGTGCAGATGCTGACACAAAAGGAGGTAGCCAAGATTCGTCGTTTCTTCCGTGCCCGAGACTCTCGAGGGGAAGGCGTTCTCACAGACAAAAACGCTAAACTCTCCTTCATCGATTGGTACATATCTATTATTAAACGAGAACGAGACGACATCCCGGTTTATGTGTGGTTAGGAATGGATGACATTTTCCCGCGCTTTGATAACGTGGTGCTGATTGGTTCCAAACGGGAGATTCACTGGGAAGACTTCATCACACGATACGCTCTTCACGTTATCTGTGCTCGACCCAACACTGTGTCAGACAGGCCATATATTCCTCGTTTCGACATGTTTGCACGCTCGCATAATAATAGTGGCCAGGACGACTGCTCGTGATGCTTTCATCTAAATGCTTGTTATTAATTGTAGACAGTATGAAAATACTTTTCCATAGTAAATTAAAGTTCGAACGCAATGAAAAACTGTACTCGCTAAGGTGTTGTTTTGCGCTCCAGCAGCCGATGATGATTATTCAGCGTGCTGCAACATAAAACCTTTCGAAGGAACTTCAAAACAAAACGTAGTCCTAAAAAGTGTTTTCATCTCTTCAGCGAAAAGAAAGCTGTATACAAGAGGGCAAATAAACACCACGCTAGATAATACTATATTGACAATAGAAGGTCATAACATTTTTCAACAATCAAAATCTACCGCACAAAGTGCAAAGCATTTACATCTTTTTCGCTACCAGCTTTTAATGTTCAATACTCTAGGAAGTCCAAGCTAAGTACTCAGTTCCTCGGGACTAGATAACCCAACAGTTTTATTTCTAGTTACTTTATTTCTATCATAGTGTTTATGTTGTAACTTTTATCTTTTTCTTGCACAGATCGATCTCTCCTGAAAAAGCATCCAACACATCATCATCGTCATCATCATCATTATCAACGTAACACTGTTGTCATCATTGAACGTGTCACTATGATCTGCTTGTGTTGGTTGACTTGCTACCAAGCTACCACAGTCCAATACACAAACTATAGTTCTTCTTTCGATAGTTTTTCATTGCTTTCCATTCTCTCTTCCATTTCCAAATGCGGGTTGATCCCAGCCAACCAGCCGTCGGTAGCTTCGCGCGTTCCATATTTTCCAACAACACTGACCCAAACGTTTGCAATCCATTTTACGCTCTGTGTCACCTTACATCCTCCATGGTATGTCATGTGGTCCAACTGGCCCAGCAAGCCTGCATGACAGAAAAAGACAACGCCGCTGGCATAAATGACTGATGCTAGCACAAGAAGAAATAGCTACTATAATAAAATATTATGGTTTTTTATTGGTAAATCTATGTCAAGAGTATGTTTTCTTCCTCGCATTTTGAACATAATGTTTGATGTGAGAAATTGATTTGAATTGCCGTGGTTTTTTAATACAGGCCTTAGTTTTTAGTTAGTAACGACCAAAAATAATCTCACAAATTGTTTTTATGTTTCATTCTTTGTTTTTTTCTGGCTTTACATTCTCATTCACCCTCTACTTAACGTTCTAGTCTTAACACCTTAGTAAAAATTGTGTTAAAACAAGTTAGTTAGTCTCCAGTTCATCGGCAGCACAAAACTGATACACAGCAGTCAAATGTTTACACGGTTAATTGTTGAAAATGTTGAAGGAAAATAACATTGCTCAACTCTGATGGGCTTCAAGCTTTACAGTTTGTAGGAAGAATGTGCAAAGGTAGGTTACAAGGTAAACATTTCTCACAGAAAAGTGCATGCACCAGGTTATAAAACTAACGAAACACCGGAGAAACTTTCGTTGCGACAGCCTTGAACAAAATATCAGGCGTATACGTAAAGAGAACAATAGGACGCACACCTGTCACCGAGAGTACCGGCGTTGATGATAAATACTCGAGGAACTTCGATGGTGTTGGTTTATACTCAACTAAAGATTGGCAAATTGCCAGAGAAACTTATTTGTACTTTGCGCATTTGCTATACTGATGGTTTTATCGAACTGGGTGCCGTTACATGGATCTAAGGAGAATTCTTGGTTTAACACTCCACTCACCGGACTCTTCTTCAAACAAGTGATTATACCACCAAACAGCCTTGCCTTTCTCCGGCTTGATGAGCAGGTTGCTCTCGTGGCAGTGCGCTGCAAGGTTGCACTTTGTGTCTGACTCCTTTTTCGCCCACTCCTGCAAAGTCGCAAATAATTAACCCTCTAAAAATTATTTGCTGTAAAGTGCAGGAAATAAATAGTTTGAAATATCAAATTGGTACTACAAAGTTAAAAGTTGATTTAAAAACAAAAGTTTTCGACCCATTAAGTCATCTTCAGGTAAAGGAACCGCGGCGAAAAACACGTAGTTTATATGCAGTTGGCAATTATTAAGTTATCCCCGAGGAGAAGAGAGTGACAAAGAGAACGCTTGGACTTGTTTATTCAAGTTAGGGCGAGTTTTGGCGATGACTAAAGATTCGGAAACGCGGCGGACAGTCCAGGAATAAGCAAAAGTGACAAGTGTGATTAGGATTACGGGCGAGATGACGGGCGGGCAGGTTCAAAAGTTTGCTGATATCTTGGTGTTCGTTTGTACTCTCCTAAAGGTTACGTGAGGTTTTACCTTTGTAATTGGTTGTTAAAAAAATTAACGAATTGTACGACCTACAGGCTTTGTAAAAGGTTGTTCACCCAGAGTCTGCGAGTTTACCTCGTGGGAAAAGGTAGCATTACCAGCCACAGGGAAGGCTGTTTCTCCTCCACTCTCAGGCTCGTTTAGGTACACCATTACTGTGGCAAGTCTGCGTGGTAGAACAACTTTGTTAACATAGAAGGATGGGACTCAAAATCGTACACAGACACATGTACACAGACAACTACGGAACATTTTGGTACAACAAAAATGTGTTCTAAAGTTTGTACCCAAAGCAGATCATAGGGCGAGGCATACTGTGCTTAAGAATCGTACAGGCAAACCAGTAAACTCTATTACGCACGGCTTTCTAAAGTCAATTCCCCTATCGGAAGTACTTCAGAATCGTACAGATAAACCAGTAAACTCTATTACGCACGGCTTCCTAAAGTCAATTCCCCTATCGGAAGTACTTCAGAATCGTACAGGCAAACCAGTAGACTCTATTACGCACGGCTTTCTAAAGTCAATTCCCCTATCGGAAGTACTTCAGAATCGTACAGGCAAACCAGTAAACTCTATTACGCACGGCTTTCTAAAGTCAATTCCCCTATCGGAAGTACTTCAG
>JAOBAT010017790.1:11780-32254 GCA_026413305.1 Hydrozoanthus tunicans | reverse complement strand
AATCGTACAGATAAACCAGTTAACTCTATTACGTACGGATTTCCAATATCAGATTCCCCTATCGGAAAGTACTTCAGAATCGTACAGATAAACCAGTTAACTCTATTACGTACGGCTTTCCAATGTCAGATTCCCCTATCGGAAAGTACTTCAGAATCGTACAGACAAACCAGTTATCTCTCTTACGTACGGCTTTCCAATGTCAATTTCCCTATAGGAAAGTGCCTCAGGTTTGTATAGACAAACCTATTTTAAACTCTCTTACTTACGGCTCTCTAAACTCAGGTAAGCGCGTAAAGTGATCAACCCTGAGCAATGGTGCCAGCTTTGAAAATCTTAGTAACCAACCGTCGACAGTGGATATTATGGAGCTAACCTGAACAGCCGGCAGTTTTCGTCGAAATCTTAATAACTAACTCGACAGTAGATATTATGGAGCTAACCTGCACAGCCGGCAGTTTTCGTCGAAATCTTAGTAACCAACTCGACAGTGGATATTATGGAGCTAACCTGCACAGCCGGCAGTTTTCGTCGTTCTTGTACGTGCAGCAAGGCAGTTCCGAGTTAGTTTCATCTGAATCATGGTGGCAGTGGTAATGGCCCGTCTCGTTATACCTTACAACCTAGTCAGTTTGGCGTGAAAAACAGCTTGTGAGGGGTTGTCGTTACTAAGGTATACTGATATGTGTGTACTTGCAATAAATGGCATGTGTTTGTGTATCTAAGATTTATTACTTAGCCATGGTTGAAACATCAAACAGCACTTTTACTTTTCGACAACTAAAAACGCACTTTTGATCAATTTGACCCTATTCAGAATTAAGGCTTGCAGAATGTGAAGTAAGATTTTTAAAAAAAGTTTCCAGCATATTTGCATTAGTACAAGAGTAAAAAATATGTCCAAATTTTCTTTAAAAAAATGACATATTACCTATTAAAAGAATGTACCATTTTTAAATTTTACCAATGAAATAGTACTTGGTTTTCGCTGGTCAAATGTATTCTTGTGTCAAATCTCAAGTGTTAAACGTCTAACGATAGAAAATGGCTTTTCTATATTTCCGCATTGGCTGATAATTTATAACTGAAGGGCCTAGTGCAAAGATGTAAGCAACTTTGCATGAACCGCTTAACCTCTCTGAACGGCATAGGAGATAACATAGTCATAGGAATAATGTAAGGAGAGTTGAGAGCCTGATCAAAATGCACTCCATTTTTGTATAGTGCAAGAACAACGCAAATTGTGTTGTATGAAATTCGAAATATTCCCCAGAATTATGAAGAGATAATAAGGTCAATAGGGAAAGAATTGGCAGCTCTTCTCTTCATAAAAAGTCACTTACGTGTGTAGACCCTTCAAAACCTTATATACCTGTATTGGCTGATAATTGAAAGTTACTTATATACCTGCATTTGCTGATAATTGAAAGTTACTTTTATATCTGCATTGGCTGATAAGTTACTTATACACCTGCATTGACTGATATTTGAAAGATCTTTTTATACCTGCATTGGCTGATAAGTTATTTATACACCTGCATTGGCTGATATTTGAAAGATCTTTTTATACCTGCATTGGCTGATAATTGAAAGTTACTTATATACCTGCATCTTCAGGGATTGTATACTGACCTGCATAGGCTCGGAGGTTTTTATAACAGCAGCTGGGATTTTGGTCATCCTCGAAAGTCTGTAGAAAGGATTGACAATATTCTAATAAATCATGGTTGATTACTCTATTGGCTCAAGTTAAGAAAATCAAAAGTTCGTGGAGAGTTAAAGTACCCGAGCATTCCAGTACTTTATTTCAACAGTACTAAATTACACACTTCATATACAAGACACCTAAGGGGACCCGTATTAGGCCGCCAGCAAATAATGGGTTCCAGTGACCAATCTCATTAGCTATTTACACTTCTTACCTCCCATGGAAATCGGCTATCACCTCGTATTTTTCCTGATCATGCCAAATCCAAGACTGCTCGCTGTTTCTGCTCCACATGCGAGGTACCGAGTCCCGCAGCTTGTCCATATACTGCTTGATCGCTTTAGGGGTGGTTCGCTTGTACTCTTCAAAATCAATCATACCTTGACAGGATGAAGATAAAGAGTCATATCTAGGGATTGTTTCTTAAGCGTATGTTTAAATACCAACAGTGCAGCCCAATGCTAGACCTACATATTCAGCTGGATTAGCTCCCTTTTTTAGGCAATTCTGGTGTCCTGAAAATTTGAATTCGATTTAGCGCTACACTTGCAACTGTTGCCCGCGCAAAGCGTTTGTGTATGGGCAAAAAGAGAACAATTCAAAACTAGTAACTCTGCAGAAACGCAAGGAGCTCAAAACAAATTAAATTTCAGTAACCCTCATTAAAATCTACATAAACATCATGATTGCTAGAGACTTTACTTTCAATGCCTTATGAGTACAAAATTACTGAACTTGCGCTATGGAATTTGTAGTCCCTACCCTAACATTTTTTAAAGTTTCGCGGAGATAAAAAGTACACGGAGATGAAAAGCCACGCTAAATCTCCAACCTCGTTCGCATGGCCTTTCCATGCAGCCCAAATCCTAAGTTAAGGGAAAAGCCCGGGAACAATGTTGGCAAAATCACGTGCACCAGCTCCCTATTAGCCAATCAGAACACACGTGCACAAAAAACTGAATCACCCGATCAGGTTGCCGTGCGACGAATTAAGACAGTTTTTTTGTGTATCGAAAACTACACGAGGAAAATACACTCACCATTGCCGTCAGTGTCAACATCCAGCTTCTGAAACCTGAAGTCCAAAGCAAAGACATCTATCGTGAATGTTCGGACATGTTTTTTCGGTAAAATTGTCTATCGCTAGTTAACACGCGATATTTTTTCCTTTGATTCCACTTACATTTCCATCACGTCGTCCTTAGTGAAATACAAATCTTGCTTCCCTGGCATTACCATTACCTAAGAACAAAAATTGACGTTGATCTTGTTAGTGTAAAAAAAGTTCCTAATGGTTTCACAGAAGCACTGAACAAGATAATTAGCTTGATTGAGAACTTTTATAGAAAGGACGGGGATGGAGAAATGGAGTTTATTAGCCTTATTACATTACACATCTTGCCGGCACACCCTTGATTAGTGGAAATATCTGTGTAGAAAGACATGACACAAAGAAGAACTGCTCTATTGTTAGAATCAAAACGCCAAGAGGATAGGAATGAACATTTTGTATTGCGGATAATGTGTTAACAAGTTCAATGTCTGAATGGATTAAAAAACAAACCATACCTCGTGAAGATCTACATATCCGTCTCCGTTCTCATCCCAAAGCTTAAAAGTTTTTTCACTAGTTTCCTCCTCAAGTTTGCTTTCATCATTGATAACCGGGCTCTTCTCCAGCCCCATGTGGTCGCGGGCCAACATTATAAGGTGGTCGCACTCCTCGGAACTCAAAAAGTTTGGTACTTCTAGAAGCACGAATAGTTATAAATTATGTCATGGATTTCAAAAACGTTTTCATTTTAAAGTACACAGTACAATAATATTTGAAAGCAATAACAAGCTTTCGATTCCTTCGCGAAGCCTTGTTCACGCTAAGTGAGAATTCTCGAGATGTTAGCGGTCACCGGCTCAACAAACACGTGACCGCAGCAGATTGTCCCGGATGTGGGGGAGGAAGTATCTGCCTGTGTCCTTGTCAGGCTTGTGGACACGGGTGTGTTTGGATGGATGATGTGTTTCCCTGTGCTTTTGAAGCAGTTACACTGAGTGCCCAAAGAAAACGCTTTAAACAATCTTAATTAACAGTTTCTTCCAAAAACCTCATGAGAATAAGCTTTTGTCGTCAGAGCCAGCTTTTAGTGAGCATACAAGCCATCAATAAAAAAAGGCCACTTGGACTTCGTAGAGAAATACCATAACTGCTACTGAAAAGAACACAAGCTTCGTTTTTTCTCAGTCCAGCTTTGCTTCACGTGAGTTCTTATTGTTTTGCAGTCTTCAAAATCCGATCGAAACGTTTTTTCTGAGAAAAAAAAGGGTTGCAGGAGATTTATCTAGTTTAGTGAAAGTTGTATTTCGACAAACTGGTTAATTTGCACTTTCTTAATAATTGCTAAAGGTTATCTTACAAAGCTACAACAACTGAAACTAAACCCTTATTACATGCAGTTCTCACTCACTTGCTTTGTACAAATTTTTGCTTTTTGCGTTAGATTTTATGAGACAGAGAAACTGCGGTCGAAGTGTTTTATACGTCAGATGGAACCACTATACAAGGACAAGCCCTTTCGTGCGAAATGACTATATATATGTTGTCCAGCTGACAGATGTAGGAAGTATGACTTTCTTGTTATACTTTGTGTTGTTCATTTGCTGAACTAATTAGTCTAACAATCAAACTTGCAACTGTTCCGGACACGTATAGTTGACATCAAACTAAATTGACAACAGTAAGTCCGTTATTATATGGTTTTCTTGATATTTCTTACCAAATATAGTTGGATTCGTGCTAATGGTTTTCATTTCCAGTGGAGGCATGTAGGAAAAACTTGTAAAAGTTTGAATAGTTCCTACCTGCAAAAAAAACACTGCGTATAAACAAATTTAAACTCTATTTCTCTCTCTCTCTCTCTCATGATAGTATTTGTATGTGGGGCGCATCATTCTCTTTCTTCCTGTCATTAATCGGTTATATACCTAGGACATTTCATTCTCCTTCACTAGCGATAACTTTCAAAAGGGGTATAACATTTTCCACCTAACTCTCAAAGCAGTGTTTTTATCCGGCCATATCATTTTCTATCTCTTTCGTATAGTTGTGTTTGTATCTCGGGCGGCACGCCACACGTTCTCTCTCTCTCTTTCACGAAGAGAACATCAGTGGCATTTTAATGTTCTTTTCCTGTTAGTCAGTGATAATCTTTGGGACAGTTTTTATTAAAACATAAAACACATCTCTTCTTACCTTACCGCCTCGGACAGACTTGAAGACCCTGGAGGCTTTCTTGTTGCGAGTCCGCTCACGATTCTTACGAGGTGACCGAGGCCCGGAGGAAGTCAACCCTAGAGACGAGTTAACAAACCATAACAGAAATAGTAAACTAAGCAAATTTCCCCTAACTTTGAATTCAGTTAAAAGCAGCATTATTGTTTCCAATCAGTAAAACAAAGCCTTTCGTTGCAGATACTAAACGAACAACAGTTTTATGGTCTGTGAATGGGAACAGCGGACAAAAGACTGACACTACACGTGGTCCGAGCAAAAGTACCTGCTAACCGGAAAGTAGCGCCGGCTGCCAACCTGGTGACAAGAACAATAAACAGAATACCAATTAGATTGACGAACAGAAAATCGACAGCTTTTATCGCACAAAATGTTTTAGAGACAAATCAAAACTGAATGAAATTAGAATCTGTAATTTTCGCACGTTTGGCCGTCATATGGGGACGAGTGAAGTCACATAACGGTGTTCTGATAGCCTGTCAAAGATCTCAACTGGGTATTTCTGAACTTGTCTTGTTATATTGGTTCAAGGAGTACTTGTCTGGTCGAAGCCAGCGTGGCTCTCATTTACGGAGGAATACCTAGGAAGTCAGTGAACATTACTGACTAGCGGCGTGCCCCAACGTTGATGTCTAGTACCACGTACATCCCTTCGATATCATTATCTATACCTCCTGACAAACACTCCGTGAAGAAAACCTCATACACATCAGTGCAGCAGACGATAGACACTTATATGTTTCCTACAACTGACCTGATTTGAAAGACAGTCCAAACGAAGCTCTCGAAACTCAGTGTAGCAAACTGGATGAAGGATATTCAGAAATGGTTGACAAGGAGCAAACTCAAAGTGAGTAACAGTACAACTTTATTACCAACTGTTTCAATTATTTTACATAAAAAAGAGCAAAATTATATATAATGGTAATTGTTACTCAGAATAACTAAGGAGTTAATCGAGCTGAGTAACATGTAACAGTAATGACAGCAAGACAGAGTTCATGATCACTGGCCGCGACAGCAGCTTTCCAAGCAAACGGTTCAACACCTCACCCGCATAGGCAAAACTATCCATCACCTCCTGTTTAATAGGAATCTCGGAACCCAGTTCTAAAAATATTCGGCTATTCTAAAACGTGTACGCCTATTCTAAAATGTAAGGCTATTCAATAAACATACAGCTGTACAGTTTCAAAAATAAAAGGCTATACCATTTCAAAGGTATAAAGCTGTTCACAGGCACCCCAAGCTTGTAGCTAATCTAATACAATCTTGACGTTTTCCAACACAAAGTCTTTTGAGTTTATTCAAGTTTTCATAACGGAAAATATCGAAAACATAACCAAATAATGGAAATACAGTTCAACTGATTTTTTAAGTTCACCTTTTGATTGTATTTTTAAAACTTGGGCTGGCTCCCTCAACGGATCGTGTTAAACTGTGGCGATTTCAACCGTAAGTGCGAATTTTACCTGAGGAGGAAGGGATGACACATTTTTTACACCCTAAAATACCCGCCGTTGAAGCAGTCAGTGAAAATTTTTCAACCTTAAAATGATCTTAGCAACAATATAGTTGGAGCTTTTCAACGAACAAAATTGGAGGAGTAACAAGTTTGTTACAAAAGTAAATATTTAGAAATGCTATATATATATATATATATATTGTATAGAAAAAAACAGGTTTACAAAATATATATATTTATTACATTGCAAATCAAACTCCTGAGGCCAATAACCAAATCCTGCGCGCTGATTGGCCGATAATCGGTCCAATAACTTCCCATACTGGACCGGGAAGTTGTTGGACCGATTTCTCGTTAACGCGAGCGCGCAGAGATAATCGTTTGTTCTCTTCTACTGGTCTAAAACCACTTGCCCCCGGTCTTTCGCACAGAAGTAGTATAAAAAGAGGGGTCCTGGAACAGGTGAGACGCGGGATGCGGCGGGAACAATGACGTCAATGCATACATAATGAACCGCTTCATACACCCATACTAATGAGAGACTTCAGGCATCCCGCATACTAATGAGCAAGTTCAGGAATGTGTCAATCATTAGGTCTAACCCCTCCTCTAGATTGTCCTTTCTATCGGTTAATTACATTTTTCCCACGCTCTATTAATTTATTTTTTATCTTTATACATTAATTTATATTTTCGTGTGCGCTCCAAATCCGTGCTTAAACCTGTCAGTACACCACAGGCCTTTGAACTGTTTCTTTTAGTTTCACTTTTCACGAGACCTTAGAATGAATGAACAACAGAAACGACCTGAGTCGTGGAGTCCTGGACAAAAGCCCGAATAACAGCTTCAAAGTGTTTTTTAAAACAAGTCAACTAGCGAACTAGTTCTTAGTTTGATGTACAAAACTAGCCGGCCTAGATCTTTAATACTCTATTATTCTAAAACAAATAGTCTGCCAAAATATGCAAATCTCGCACCGGCGTCTTCACTCAAGCAGATACTAACACCCAGGAAAAAGATTCGTACTCACTGTTTGATATCGAAACAAGACAGGCCAAATTTGATGAAAGAACTAGCAAACAACGACTCGGAATAATAGTGTAAATGGCATGTTTTATTGACTCGATCATTCCCCGAGGGGAAATACATTCGCTCTCTTGACATTTTTTCACATTATTACAAAGAAAATATATAGCGGACAGTCTTAAGTTGGTCTCATCGATTTTTGACACATTTCACACTGTACCCGTAGCTTTATTTTAATTGATTCAAATTCTGTGCGTCAATGTATCTTATCCATTTTTCGGGCATTTTTATCACAGGCTGTAGTTTAAGGGAAGTAAGGTGTAAAATCAGTTGAGAGTAAATCGCCAGGGTGTAACATTAGTTGAGAGTGAGTTGATTTTCATTGCAGCTGCAATTGGATTTTTGATAATTAGTTATTTTATTGAGACATTCAAAACGTTTAAGTACATTAGCCTTGGTTTTCACGCGCTCCCTTGAGACACAAACGACAAAAGACGAAGCGGCCAGGTTGGTGTCCTAAAGAAAAGAAAAAAATTCAAATTCTTTTGTTCAAAGCAAAACCAACATGGCCTCTATGACGTCATGTGAGAACCGGTAATTGGTTTGCTCCTTGAGTCAAGCACTGCGCCGGTATCACGGGGGAACGGGTTTGAGTTCCACTGAAGTCCTTATTTCATTAATCATTGCACTTATGTAGTGATCCACTGTTCTACGTATCCTTGTAGTTGTTGTTGGAAAAGTGATTACTTCATTTTCTAAACTGAAATAGTTAAACGATAAAGGTTTCTATCATCAATGAATCTTTACAATCTTCAGGTCGGAATCCCTCTCCGGTCCTCTCTAGACGATTAACTCTTCATGATATCTCGGTATGCCAACTGATCGTCCATCATTCGGAGGAAAACCTTGTGTTTCTTCTCGTAATAACTGCAAAATAATGCACCAGAAAAATAAACCTTTATGCTGCTAGCCATAAGAACACGATGAGCACTTTTATTGTTCCGTTAAGTCTTTTAACTTAAAGAAGATACTTCACTTCCGGGCCTCCACGCCAAACAGTAACATGCATCGCATCTCCCTCCTAGCATTCATTCTAACAAAAATAATTCGTATGTATGCGTAACCTCGTGTGTTTATGCGAGTGCGTGTAAGCGTGTATTTGTGCGTGAACATGAGTACGTGTGCGTGCCTGTGAATGTGTGTAGGTGTGAGAAGCGGGGAAGAGAAAGGTTCTGGGCCAGTTCTTAAAAAGCTTCATTGGTTCGTTTTAGGTACGTGTTTTGTAAGAACTACTATAACCGTATCGCAAATACAAATTTTAGTGTCTTAAAAGTCAAACTATTGATTTTCTTTTAAAGTTATTTGTACCTATAATATAAAATGTGTTGTGTATAAACTGGATAAGAGCTGGTGCCGGTCACTTGTTTACAGTCCTTAAGAGATTTTAAAAGTGGGACATATCCCCGTGGAAATTTCATTCGCACTGTTCTTAGCAAGGCTTGAATACAGAGATTCTAAGAACAGTCTACGGCGATGATTGTGTTCATTGTGCGGGCGCAGCGTGGACCAATGTCGTGACTTGTTGTATGTGCATGTTGCCCATTAGTGATTCTCTACTCGCGGCGCGTGCCGGGTCGTGCTCCATTGAGCGCGTTTGCTTTCTCCAATATACGTGAATTCGCAATTATTGCAATCAACTTTGTACACAATTCCGTTATACGGTCCTCTGGTGGTCGATCTTTAGGTTTCTTGAAAATTGATGTAAGTGTACGCAATGGTTTGAAGAACGTCTTCACGCTTGATTGTTGCAGGGCGCGTTCAACCTGGTCAGAAATCCGCTTCACGTACGGGCTAACAGCAAGACCTGTGTGCTCACGTTCGCCGTTAAATGGATTAGACCTTGGTGCAGCAGCTCTCTCAATGAACTTGCTGGGTATCCTTTAATTTGTAGACTTTCCTGAACACGTTTCGTCTCATCCATTTTGAAGGTGTGGTTCGAAGGGATGGTGTTCGCGCTGTGTTTTAGGGTGTTAATGACAGATCTTTTGTGCTTTGCAGGGTGATGTGATTCGTATGCCTGGTACTTGTTTGTGTATGTGTCCTTACGGAATACTTGCACTTCAACGTTACCGTTTGGTAGAAAGGCCGAATTTGTGTCAAGGAATGATATGGTCGGTTTCCCGTCTTCGAGGTAGGCACGTTCAATTGTGAATTAGATGTGTTGGTTGATCAAGTTTAGATGATGGTGTAAACTTTCCAGCTCATTGGACTTGATGCAGCAGTTGGAATCGTCGACATATCTCTTCCACCACCGGAGGAAACACCAGGTAATGTAGACAAGGCCTTAGCTTCGACGTGCTCCATTACTAGTTCTGCAATGACGGCACTCAAAGGCGATCCCATGGCGCAGCCGAATGTTTGATGACATACAGTCCCTTCGTAAGAAAAGTAGCTGTTCTTCAAAATAAGTCTAGCCAGCTTCACGACTTGATCTTTGGTTAGGTTGGTGTTTTCTTGTCAAATGAGGTTTGATTCCAGCCTGAGGTCGACAACTTCCAAAGCAAGGTCCACTGGGATTGAGGTGAACTGGGAGACCACATCGAACGATACTATTTCCCGATCTGGTTGGACCGTCTGTGTTTTTATAAACTCCGCGAATTCCCTTGTAATGAGTTCTTTGCAATATAATTCGAATCTGAACAATGCGGTTTGAGTAGACTGGCCACATGATACTTGGTAGTTTGGCCAACCGATGCAGCTGTTTATATGGGTTTGAGTGGTATTGGTTCGGACGGGTCAGCCACGGTGTAGTGATCATCTTTGGCAGATAGCTTGATTTTGTGGACCTTTGGAAGACCATAAAAGGCCGCAGGTACGGGATCGTTTGGTTTGATCTTGAAGTATTCGCTTTCTGTTAGATTGCCCGAGTTCTTTAATTCTACAAATTTCTTTTGCAAGGAATTGGCTGTGCTGGAGGTAGGGTTGCGACGTTTGTCAGTCACAGGAGTGTAAATTTTTGGTACCTTGTAGCATGGAGGAAATCTGTTCTTTAAAATTCTCTTTGTTCATCATTACCGCGGCATTTCCCTTGTCAGCAGGGAGAACAAGGATTTCGTCGTTATGTTAACTTTAACAACAAATAGTACCTTAGGGTTAAACCTTAAAAACGAACATTTTTTGTTAAGTCGATGAAGGAGTCGCTAATGAATTGCTCTTGTGAAAGCAACCATTCTCTCTTTTAGCTTTCTTAAAGAAGCACCACTCACGACGGAGTGCTTATCAAATGTGGTATGCTACTGTGCCGAATTTGTAACAAAATATCTATAAATACTACTGTCGACAAATGGATGAAAGGAGTGCAACACGTTTACCTCTTTAGCTCCATTTGCGGCATCACCACCTCTCCTACTGCGCTCATCTTTGTCATTGCTTCCTGGTGTGCAAAAGAAAGTCTTCATAAAACGCTTGTGCTAATGGTCTGAAGACCTACTGGCCATGGATCAGAGAAAACCAATAGTGGCCCGACTGACATTTTATCATTAGATATATAGACCTACTGAATCAGAGAGAACCATATTGGCACGACTAATATTTTATCATTAAATATACAAACATGCTGGATCAGAGAGAACCAGTAGTGGCCGACTGACATTTTATCATTAGATATAGACCTACTGGATCAGAGAGAACCATATTGGCACGACTGATATTTTATCATTAGATATATAGACCTACTGGATCAGAGAGAACAAATAGTGGCCCGAATGACATTTTATCATTAGATATATAGACCTACTGTATCAGAGAGAACCAACGGTAGCCCGACTGACATTTTATCATTAGATACAAAAATTAGAATGTTCATAGAAAATGAAACGTAAATGGTTTGAAACGCCACTAGAATACAACACGAGGGGAAAACACCTCATAAGCATGAATCACAAGGCCGGGAACGATTCTTTAAACGAAGTACTAAAGGATTATGGGTGATGTCAGCGATTCTTTAAAGTACAGAAGGATTGTGGGTAGCAAAAGCGATTCTTTAAATTAAGCTCTGAAGGATTTGGGGTAGTTTCAGCAATTCTTTAAACTAAGTACTAAAGGATTTGGGGTAAAGTCAGCAATTCTTTAAACTAAGTACTAAAGGATTTGGGGTAGCGTCAGCGATTCTTTAAACTAAGTACTAAAGGATTTGGGGTAGTGTCAGCGGTTCTTTAAACTAAGTACTAATGGATTTGGGGTAGTGTCAGCGATTCTTTAAACTAAGTACTAATGGATTTGGGGTAGTGTCAGCGATTCTTTAAACTAAGTACTAAAGGATTTGGGGTAGTGTCAGCGATTCTTTAAACTAAGTACTAAAGGATTTGGGGTAGTATCAGCGATTCTTTAAACTAAGTACTAATGGATTTTGGGTAAAGTCAGCAATTCTTTAAACTAAGTACTAAAAGATTTGGGGTAGTGTCAGCGGTTCTTTAAACTAAGTACTAATGGATTTGAGGTAGTGTCAGCGGTTCTTTAAACTAAGTACTAATGGATTTTGGGTAAAGTCAGCAATTCTTTAAACTAAGTACTAAAGGATTTGGGGTAGTATCAGCGATTCTTTAAACTAAGTACTAATGGATTTTGGGTAAAGTCAGCAATTCTTTAAACTAAGTACTAAAAGATTTGGGGTAGTGTCAGCGGTTCTTTAAACTAAGTACTAATGGATTTGAGGTAGTGTCAGCGGTTCTTTAAACTAAGTACTAATGGATTTTGGGTAAAGTCAGCAATTCTTTAAACTAAGTACTAAAGGATTTGGGGTAGTGTCAGCGATTCTTTAAACTAAGTACTAATGGATTTTGGGTAGTGTCAGCGATTCTTTAAACTAACTACTAAAGATTTTGGGTAGTGTCAGCGATTTTTTAAACTAAGTATTAAAGGATTTTGGGTAGTGTCAGCGATTTTTTAAACTAAGCACTAAAGGATTTTG
The DNA here is from genome assembly GCA_026413305.1 of Hydrozoanthus tunicans. Lineage (NCBI taxonomy): Eukaryota > Metazoa > Cnidaria > Anthozoa > Zoantharia > Hydrozoanthidae > Hydrozoanthus > Hydrozoanthus tunicans. Next base: position 19,799 of record JAOBAT010017790.1, on the reverse strand, counting down.
GGTAGTGTCAGCGATTCTTTAAACTAAGCACTAAAGGATTTTGGGTAGTGTCAGCGATTCTACCACTGAAGTATCGTGGGTAGTGACCACGAGTCCTTAATCTAAGTACTTAAGTATTAATGGTAGAGAGAGCGATTCTTTTAACCAAGTACTGAAATATTGTCAGTAGTGCGAGCGATTCTTTAAACTAAATACTAAAAATGAAATATTGTCGGTAGTGAGAGCGACTCTTTAAACTAAGTACTGAAGTATCGTGGGTAGTCATTAAATTGACAGTTTTATTTTCTTGAATTCTTGTTGGTTGTGGTGTTGTGGGACCACAAAAAAAATTTCTCGGATGAAGTTGAGAATACTTCGCAAGTAATCTTGGTCTCATGTGCCATACAGTATTATCTTTAAAACGCTTCAGTTCACGCTACACGAGCTAATCAAAAGTTATTCGTTGATTAACTATACCATACAACTCGTCAATTCACCTGTATTGAAGTGTAAAACCCGGCTGCGCATGACCCTAAAATCGCAGATCCGACGAGAACTGGTTCGCTCTCTCTCGGCAGTACAACGGGGAAGCCTGGGGCGGTATACAAGTTCAGTGAATATTTTTTTATCTACTTACACAAAGACAAAGTGGCACATTTATGTAGCGCCTTTCCCATATGAAAAGTCGCTCAAAAATGATCAGTTTACCCCAGATGAGCGCCTTTGTCGGCCGCTTCAAGCGCTACTCATTTTTTCGACCACGGAAGATGGAAAGCTGAGTGGACTATAGTGGGAAAGAATCGAAGGTCGTCCAAATAATCAACCGGGATCAAATCGGCAGGGGACCTCAAGATTGGGAGGCAGAGATCTTACCATTGCGCCAACCCCTCACCTGTGACGTCAGCATGTATCTGTATAAAGAGTCGGTTCTTTATCAGGCCTCCACACATAAACATTGTGTTGATTTCGTGACCAGCCTGGTTCATACTGCCAACAATGTGACGTGTTCCATGCTGCCAACGACAAACCCTCACAGTCACAAAATGGTCTTGATAATATCATTCTAAGATTTACAATAAATGTGATCAAATTGACCAGTCAAATTGACCACCCTCAACTTTAGGGTTTTAACTCCAGAGTGATGAAAACATTCAGTAGTAAAATCATAAACGTTAAAACTTGAAGGCTTACCGCCAGTGACTGCAGCGTAGCGAGATACAAGGTTGCTAAATCATCGATATTCGATGACAGACTCAGCCCACTGATCTACAGCAAGATCGGGAGACAAACAATATTCCATTAAAGTGTCGATCAGCAAAGCCATATCCTCCAGAAGAAACTTCTTAGACGCACGCAATTCGACCAACACGCTTGCCTACAGAAAAACTGTTCTTTTCTTACTTAAACACTCACAATGAGTCGCTGAAGTACAAAATGTTATGGCGGTATGGTACAAGAACTAACTGCGGCGGAGCAAGGCGTTTTTAAGCCTAAAATTAGTAGAAACAAAACTAGATAATACAGGTGAATGCTGACTTAGTGTAGGAGAAGTTGTGAAGTGTCTTGTAGTAAAAGTCCGCACACATCAAGCAACGAGCGACAGATTTCTGTGCTTACCATGCCTTTTAAGGTTGGATCAGCCACAGGTGAACGGTTACCATGGAAATCGGGGAACACGTGAACACCACGTGTTAGGTACGCCGCTTGCTGTATTTCTTGCTTGTGTGCAAGAAGCTCGACCCGGATGTTCAGCAAGTCGTATATACTACAGCCACTGTAATTGATGAAAGTAAAACCACCCCAGCTTGGAGCATTCTCGGGGTAAAAAAACGTATATAAATATACTTCTATAATTTGATTTTGTTATAACTGCTTACTAGAAGTCAATAAAATATACCCTTCGTATTTCAAGCAAATTCCAGAACTTCGTACTTATGTACATTTTACGTATCCATATTATATAAACACCAAAACAAACGAAGACGAAACAAGCGATTCAATTTGACGACTATCGTAAACTACTTGAGAACCTTATATGACAGACAAAATTAAATATTTTTACGTATATATAGTTTGTATGTGTGCGTGTGTATAATTTGAATTCCACATAGCTCACTCTTTGAGTTTGAGCACTCTGATATGCAAAACAGTATGCATTTGTGAAGATACAACTGCGTCATTCTGATAATTTCTTCAGTCTCAATATCTACTCTGAGCTTTACTGCATGATGAGTTCTAATAGGACAAGACAGTTCTGCCTGCAGATTTGAGCTCATACATTATTATGTGTATCATATTATGTGTTTAAGTGCATGTTGACTTTTTTTGTTATTGTTTTTCTTATTTTTCTTGTTGAAATACAAAACAAAATTTAATCTTTTTTCAGAGATGCCAGTTTAGCAGCTACTCCGGCTAAAATTCGAGTTCAAATAATGGTCGCATGTATGTCTTAACTTGTGTGTGTTTGTTTGTATGTAGTTTATTGAAGGGATATGTTCACCGTTGGAACTTTGTATTTTAATACTTAGCGTAACAGTCAGAACCACGTGACAAATCTCAAGCTGTGATCAGTGTCAGCCAGTGAATAGGTCATCTACAAGTACACTCGAAACTCGGACAATCAGTACACAATTCACTCGGTACAAGTATTCACAGCACAGCGTTTGAAGAGTACTGTGTTAGCCTTGTCCTTTCCTCTCTCTCTCTCTGCTGGAGACTGCTTGTACACCGACTGATCTTCACACCAAAAGGCCTTCGTACAAGAAACGTCTTGGGCAAAGCTTGCGTCCTGCCAGTTGGGGAACACTTGTTTGCGACTTGAAGTTCGAGCAGTCGAGGGTGCCATTCATCAGTTAAAATGCAGGTAAGAGCCAGTAAATCCTTCTTTCTTTCCAAGGCCAAAACAAAGTTGCCATGAATCAACATGGTACGAATTAAACACAAAATATACGCACTCGGGTAACAACAAACCAGCTTTTAAGAACATTAAGGTAAACGCTTGGCTGCATGCCCAGAATAAGTCGAGAATGAAATTTGATATCAAGTAAAATATTTATTAAAAGTTCTTGTATATTCTAAGATCGATGACACAATTCTTCGACATAACAGCAGTTTTTTTAAAAAAAAAGACACTGATAAGTATATTGCAGTGCAATTTTTCATCATTTTGTCAACGGCAATTCTACAGTATACGAGGTGTTCTGCGATAACTCGAACTTTGTTTGAAGCTGCTCCAAATTCCTGACCGTTAACCGAGCAGGCAAACATTCCACACGTGTAAACGGTAAAACAATAAGGAAGGTATTAGTATTTTACCGTACAACAAGCGACTCATAGATTCAAACGAAACTTATCTCCGTAACGAATGTTAATGCACTCGCTTAACGAATAGCCTCGGGATCGACGGCGCGCGGGGATTGACAATCAAGGCGCTAAAACTCGTTTTCATAAAAACTGTTCAGTACGCACGTCAGCGAGTAATCGGTTACAAGCGGTCTACTAAAAAGTGGATTTTTATAATTCTTCGATATTCGCAGCCGGAAGTTTTAAGGTATGACGTTTCGAGCGGTTGCCCCGCTTCGTCAGAGCAAATCGGTCTAACATAGTTAAAAAAGGCTTATTTAAGGATACACGGGACAAAACAATGCAAAAAAATATTATTTTTACAAAAAAAATATTCAGATAGAACATTAACCAAAGTTTTAAAATTCGAAAAATAAAAAAAAATGCTTTTTTTGTTTTCGAGATATAGCACAAAAACCATTTTGGGCACGAAACGCGAGGTGTTTGTTTGATGACAGGAGCTGTCAAACACGTATTTAGTATGCCTCGTGTCACGGCATTGCGGTAATTTATGCATAGCGTCGCTTGAGAGGAATTGTCAGTGTGACAAGTTTTTTATTTATTTATACAAGAAATAGCTTTGATTTAATCATATGTTTTATATATTTTACAAATAATTTTTGTCGTCAAAGCGCAAGAGTCCTTTTTGCGGTTCAAGCAAGAGAAAAAAGAGAAAAAAGACAGCTTCGTTTGGTGACTCGGCGAAGAAACAGTTGTCCGCAAGCGATCTTACAAGAACAGCAGTGGCCAAAAGAGTTTGATGAACAAGAAAAGGCATCGGAAGTTGGGCCAGGTCATTCAAAAATCAGAATCATACCAAGTTGAAAATAAACGAACTAAAATGTTTTTAAAATGTTATAAATGTCGAACAATCGAATCTTTGTATTTCTACACGCGGACTCGGGAAAAAACAACTCGGATTTCAAGTCAAAGTTTTCGGATGCTGAAATGTTTAAGTAATTTCCTAACTTCGAAAATTTATTAAAACAAAGACTGAATTATGCGTAAAACGTACCAATACGTAGCTCCTAACTCCATCCACAATAGTGGATATAGCGAATTCGCCGTGGCGGTTTCCCTTGCCATAATCGAGTGGCAGTGCTGTGTTGAAGGCCGTCCACAAATGGTTGGCCATCGAAACTGAAAAGGGAAGTTTATAGAAATTCATTTCAAATAAAAGGTTAGTGTTTTATCGAAACTATCTATTGAACAATCACCCGCAACCGCGAATTGCAGCGATCAACACATCCCGTGTAATGTTCACAGGGTCACAACCGTTAACGGCAGCACTTTCTTTTCTTCTCCTTCCTCTTCTCCCGTGTCCACCAGCTGCCCCTCCACTCCTTTTGGGATCTGTTACTCATTTTAAAATGTTAATATCGGCCAAACGAAGTGAATACACTCTGAAACCGCGCCAACACAGTGTTGCCTTTATTCCGGCAAAAACACAAACATGATAAATTATGCAGCCAAAGCGCAATACGATCTGGTTTTGATGACAGACAAAACACTGACAAACAGTGTCACGTTGCTCTCTAGTGTTTGTTTTTGATACCCAAAATCAAATGCCGACAAGCACAACATGATATACAAAAGTCCGCTTTTTAGCGAACTTTTTTTAGCGCAGATTCCGAACTTCATGAAGTTTATTCTCCGCAACCGTTCAGTCAATTTTCACAAAACTTGGACAACTTCTTCTCATATGTCTCAACTACAAAAACATGTCTCCGTTTTTTTTATCTATCTTAGTTCTCGATTTATTCGCAGTTTCCTGCAAAAAGCCATCTGAAAACAACACTTCAACTTCAAAAAATTATAAAAAATTTTCAAGGCGCGTTAAAAGAAATCTGAGACACGTTTTTATACTTCAATATAGGCAGATAAAATTGCTCAATAAAACAAATGCGTGACGTTTAACACTTCGGTAAATAAACTTTCACAAAAATTAGTCTCGTTTTTACAAAGTAAGCTCGCATGTGAATTGTAAGGTAGCTATGATGAGAAATTAACCCGGCTGTAATACGCGGGTCGTCACTTCGTGTCTATACAATCAATAACAAAGTTCTCTACTTATCTATACCGCATGTCACGCACTCTCAGTTTACACATAAATCAATCACCAAAAGCACGTTATTTCCCCCGGGGTGTATCGGTGTTACCCTTTGAGTTCACATTTTGCTCTAAATCGAAATTTACTGAGCAATCAAAAATCAGTCGCCGAAGTTTGATAACAAAAATTTACGCTACGCGTAATTGCCACGAAACTTGGCAATTAGCTTGACAAGTGGATTACTTAGCCTCTCACCGAATTTCAGTTGAAACCGTTAATTTTGGCTATCATGACGACTATTCAAACTTTGTGTTTTTCAAAACCTGCACGTTGTCAGATTTGAAACGCTCATTGGCTGTTGCTCTAAGCACATAGAGTGTTTTAGAATACAATTATAGCAACGATAGAATTTCTAGTGTCAAACAAAGCATTCTGGAACGTGAACTTTTAAATTTTTTAGAGTCTAATTATGCTAAGTAATGCAAATTAAGTGAATCTGTACAAAATTTTATGGGTTTTTATGCCAATTACATGACCTTTTCAATGAGGTGTGGCTTTTTGTTCAACAAAGATTACCTCTTGAGAAAATAAATAAAGAACAAATGAGTTCATTCTTTTTTAACCAAGTTTGCTAAATATGTTGCCAAAATAAAAAGAAACATTTTTGCTATCAACTTTTTATAATCTAAACAATTGTGAAGTTTTTTGCTTTTGTTTCACGTTTTTTGGTCTGATTATTCTAATTTTAAAAGCTACACCAATTTTTTTTCAAAATTATTATGAGTTGTTTTTGACAGGAATATTTTTTTTCTTAAAGTCTATTTCATACGCTTTCCAGTGAAGCATAGCTCTTTATTCAATTGTAAGTATCTGCTGAGAAAAAAAATATAGAACAAATGTGGTCAATTTTGACTGGTTTAGGGCCGGATGGAAAAGGGTTTAAACAATTTTAATTTTGTTTTTAAAATATTTATTAGACACTCGAGGACTTGCAAAGTTTGTCTAAAATTCAAGAGCGTCGTCTGTGTTATTTCGATAGTCTCTAAATCTTCATAGAACTCAGACTGTATGATTGTAGAAGATAATGTTCTGATATTAATCTATTCTGAAACCTAATGGATTGGAATTGAGTTTGACTTGCAAACGGACAACGGTCCTGTTTTCGAACAGGAAAAAGATCTAAATCGTCGATGTCAAAACGTATTTGTCTGAAAACAAGTGCACATTTTTAAAACGGTACCATGAACAAAACTGTGTCAAGCTTGCACAGCCTCCAATGTTTTTGTTCAACTATTTTGTGCGTGTGTTTCAGGCCTGGTACTAAAATGTGTAAATACAAAACTTTTTTCCTCAACAGTATTTCATATGTTTCGCCTTCTAAGGCTTCATCAGTAAAAGCGATTTTCTAAATAAGTTGCAACGGTTAAAAAATAGTTAATGAACTTACATATCTACTGAGAATCGTTCAAGAGATACTGGAATATAAAGTTAACAGCCTCAAACCATTTATTAGAATTAGTAGAATTCGAATGTACTCATTTATCCTAATCCCAATAGCAATACTCATTAAGTTTTCATTAATATGCAAAACGGAAGTGATATATTGCGCTTAAGTTGGCAACCTTCAGCTTACTCACGTAAGAGATTTGGCTAAACTGAGTTTCAAGTAGGAAAAGAATAAACTTTAAACGATAGCGATCCTTGTACATCAGTCTCGCGTGCCAGAGTTGTTTCCCCATCACTCAAATGTTGTGAGAATACACTGATGCTATAAACGTGAAACTTACAATAGAACAAAAGGATGAATATTTGAATTGAAATCTGAAATATATTAAATAAAACTAGATGTCCCAATGTTCTTCCAAAGTAGAAATAGATAACAAATTAACCAATCTACTGAGAATACTGGAAAATTGCTGAAATATTCAACAGCCGGTCTGTTGTGAGTGGTACCAAAAACTGAATAAACGAATTCTGAATTAAAATTAATTACATTGTTATGAATTAGATGTCCAATGTTCTACCGATACAACCACTCATTATGTCAGGTCAGATATTGCTTGATTCAATCGCTTCTACTTTCCTCCATATGGTCATGTTGTAATTGGGGGATTCTACATCTAAAAACTTTGGAAGCTTCACATTTGAGTGCAAAAGACAGTTAGGACAACTCCAACCGTTCTAGGAGGAACTTTTCTCTCTTCGATGAATATAAATAACATAACCAACAAGCATTTTTAATATAAAAGCAATATAAAGTTTTAAGACCTTGCTGCAGTATAAAGTAACAACACCCTGCTGCAGTATAAATTAACAAGACCCTGCTGCAGTATAAAGAAACAAGACCCTGCTACAGTATAAAGTAACAACACCCTGCTGCAGTATAAAGTAACAAGACCCTGCTGCAGTATAAAGTAACAACATCCTGCTGCAGTATAAAGTAACAACACCCTGCTGCAGTACAAAGTAACAACACCCTGCTACAGTATAAAGTAACAAGACCCTGCTGCAGTATAAAGTAACAACACCCTGCTGCAGTATAAAGTATCAACACCCTGCTGCAGTATAAAGTAACAACACCCTGCTGCAGTATAAAGTAACAAGACCCTGCTGCAGTATAAAGTAACAACACCCTGCTGCAGTATAAA
>JAOBAT010017790.1:0-11680 GCA_026413305.1 Hydrozoanthus tunicans | reverse complement strand
TTAACAACACCCTGCTGCAGTATAAATTAACAACACCCTGCTGCAGTATAAATTAACAACACCCTGCTGCAGTATAATGTAACAAGACCCTGCTGCCAACTCGTCGGAGTAACCAAACTTCTCCTGTCTTATAGTTTGATGCAAGCATATTTATCATTATTACAGTACCAATCATTACTCTAGCAGGAAGGGGAGGGGGGGGGGGGCAGTTACTTGACGTGATGATATAGCTGCTTCTTCTTTGAGTCTATATATTATATTATTATTATTATAGAGTACATTTTAATACTTAAGATGGAAAGAAAATTAATTTACTTTCAAAAGTTTTGCAACACTTAACTGCATCACTAGAGTGCCAAATATTTCAAATTTGCCACTACATTGACATGCAGGTCTGAATGCACTTCATTTTCTAGCTTATATATGTATAGGAAACTGCAAAAACAAAATTGTAAATAATCATTTCAAGAGTGCTCTGACAAACTAATGTAATGACAGGATATTGAGTGAGTTTATCCAGATCAGTTAACATGGCCTGTGATCGAGTAATCTCAATCAAACAGAACACACAAAGACCTCATTGACACCAACCTTTTATCAGCTGCATCCTGCAATTCCTTGAATGCTGGATGGCTTTTGGCAACATGATCAATCTAAACATAATAACAAAGAGGTCAGATATCAGATTACACTATCATAAAATAGCAAAACAATGCTTAAATAAATTCTTGGTGAGTTTGAAAAGACAGAAACATTAATTTCTAAAACAAGCAAGCTTCCTAACGGTGCTACAGAACCCTGGGAGGAGAGGCTGGGGTGGGGTTGGGGGGTCATTTAGTGCACGTTGTATATAGAAACCTGAGAAAACTTACCAGCTTGCCTGCAATGCTCTGACCGCCCTCATTCAACCACAGGCCAGGTAGCAAGGCAGAGAAGTAAGGTCCCCAGACTCCGCTCACAAATACTGGCTCTTTGCTGATCTACAAAAGGGTCAAACCACTAGCTCCAGTTTTAAAATAAGCAACTCTCTACTTAAACTCTTCAGTATAATACAAATATAGCTACCAGTAGATAATCATGGCAGGGGAGGGGAGGAGTGTTGGTTAATTACTAGTAGATAACGATGAAAGGGGGTTAGGGCAGGGGCTGATACATAGAGGATATTACATGGCCACTTGGAAATATGACATTTATCTTTGAGTGTTGAAATATCATCTCACAAGTGAGCTCAGCACACTCTGGAGATATTTTCAACACAAGAGATAAAATTCGTATCTCCAAGTGGCCATGTAATTTTCTTTTTATCACATACTAAGTGAGATTCTGGGTTTAATGCAAAATTAACATTTTTATTGACACAGAAAAATATGGTTTAAAAAACTACCAAATTCAAATTTCCATTTCATTCACATGTGATGATATGGAAATCGTGCATCCTGATTGGCTGTTTTTGATATCACCACATGTGATTGATATGGGTGGCTGATATGCTCTGTATTTCACTGATCTACTATGTAAATATCAAGCTAAGTATGTGATAAAAGTACATAACAAGTGGCTCAGCCTACTGTATCAGTTATCACCTGGTTTCAATAAAGATTTATATTAATTCTGAAGCTTGATACAAAAAAGTTACAAAAACACATTTAACGAGTTTCAAAAACTTAACCATACCGCCATATGACAGGAAGATGTGCCACAGATAATTGCCAATCTTGATGTGAGGGGACAGTTTTCACAAGGAAGGCCTTTCCCTTTCACATCAGCTCCAATAACACCTACAAGTAAAGCTGACTCAGCGTCATTTCAACCATTATCACTATCAAAATGAAACAGTCAAACACAATCTGATATATTATATAACAGTCCAAAAACTACAAACTAAGGAAACAAACTTATAAAATAAAGACAAGGCTTTCGTTCCATTGCTTTTTACACAGTTATCAGTTTATAGCAAACTTCTTGTGCCAGTCCCTCCTATAGCAAAATTTAGGTACTAGTCATAGCACTCATACCCAGTCCTCCAGCATGCGCATCAATAAGTGAGGAGCTCACAGGCATGCCTTCCCATAATCCCATCTGTTCTGCAACCCTTTGGGTAAGGCCTCGGCCAACAGCACAGCCAGGTTTACTCACCATGTGGCCTTCAAATAACACACAATATTTAAGCAATAAAATGCATTTTCCGTGCTGTGTAGTTTTTATTGCATGATGGGGGGATGTTGAGAGAATTGATAAAAAAATTTGAAAGTCACGAGTTGTCCGCGGCAAGTGACTTTCAAGTTTTTTATCTATTTGACCAACATTCCTCCCGAGTGCAATAAAAAATTACATAGCACGGAAAATGCGTTTTATTGCCTTTATAAAATAACAAACAATTATGAAAAGGCAAAGAAACGTGCAACATTGTATCAACTCTCAAATTCTCCTTACACCTACGTTACACGTCATTTGCCATCTAGCGAGCAACAGAGCGTGAAGTTTGAATTTGAACTGCCGCGATTGGATGAGAAATGCACAATTTTATTAGAAAGTTAGCCTTGGAAAAGGCTAACAGCCACCTCAGTTCCTAGAGAAATTACAAAACAATCGTATTTAAAGTAGCTTAGGCAATGCTTTCTCACAAGCTTTTAAGTTAGGAACAGAAAAAAACTACAAGTAAAATCGTCACTTGAGACAACTTTGAAATGACCTCATGTGTTTGGATTTGAAGAAAACTAGTTCATTTCGATGTTTTGGATAGTTCATCCCTATAACATGCCGTCAAGCTTTACACAATCTGTAACAGAACTTCATGTGCCCTGGATCTGGACCAATGTCACAGCTGCTTGATGAATGAATCTGGTTGGAGAGACTGTTCAAAGAGTCATTGAAATCAAACTTGTGCACACTCGGTCAACTAAAAATGGTAATAGATGTTTTTTAACAGTTCTTTTGTCGAAATTTCTGAGAGACTCTTTTTAATTCCTCGTTCTTTTCTCCACTCTTCATATTAAAAGTAGAAAGAAGTTGAATAGATATATAAGCTTAACAAATTTAAGATTTAGTTCGGTACCTTGTGCTTGAATTGCATTGTTTTTTAAATTTTGCGTATAAAAGTTGTTTTTCGACTAATAAATGAGACTCTTCAAACATTCTTTGCTTTTGATGTATCTAAATAATTTTAGAACGTGATAGTTCAGAGAGTTTTATTACTCTCAACAAAAGAAACCACTTTCGTCGAGTACTTTGTGTTTTTGGTCAGGAATTTTGTTGAGCTAGCTCTGACTTGTCAACTGAAGCAAACTGCATCTTTTTGTTTTTGGTTTCCAAGTTTAATATCTAAATAGGCTCATTTTTATTTGGTATCAGATTTGAATTATAATTTTGTATGTTGGGCGCATGGTTAAAATGTTTTCTACGATAAAAAAACTGGTTATTTGCAAGCAATAAAAATGGCGGCTGATTGTCAGTGTTGTGTGACTCTTTCAAAACCAGTCTGTGTGCTCTCTTACAGAACATTTTTTTCTGCGCTCTCTACCAATCACAGCACGCGTACTAATTGGGTTATTTTATAAAGAATGTTATGTTTCACTAGATCTCACATTGAGTAAAGAGATAGTGTTACTTGGCTTCTAACTCATTCACTCCCTTAGTATTAACTATTTGTCATTATAGTGGAATCCCGGTTTAACAATATGCTAAGGGGACGTCAAAATCATATTGTTAAACCGGGATGTTGTTATACCGAGATTCCTGATATAACGATAATGTGGGAATATTTCTAAAAATATCGTTATACCGGGAAACAGGTGAAGTACGCGTTTTTACTTTATGTTCAAAATGTTAAAATTGAGGGAACTGTTAAAAGGCAGATAAACATGCAATGATATATAAAACATATCAATCAGTATTCATGGCTGCTGGAGCATAAGCAAGAACAATGATTGTTGACAGAAGCATTGATGTTTTTTTTGTTTTGTTATAAAACCAGCATTCCCTGTGGTCTGTCATGTTTATTTTATCATTATACCGGGAAAGATTTTTGCTCTCGGGGTACAAAATTCTGATCATTAAACCGGGAATATCGTTAAACCAAATATCATTAAACCGGGGTTCTGCCCCATACATTTTACTATAAATTTTGCCGGGGAAACGAATGCTTATTGTTATACCGAGAATATCGTTAAACTGAAGATCGTTAAACCAGGATTCCACTGTATCTAGTTTCTCCTTTCTGGTTACAATAGAAGTTGATTATAGTGGAAAAATATAAAATTTGATTGACCACCAAACACTCAGGAGGGTGTAAATTTTAAAACTATTTTGAAAATTTTTAATACTGTAAAGTTACAAGAATTTATACAAACTTATTATGAGGAAAACTAAGTGGTGAAAGGGTGGCTATCATCAAACTTTTATGAACTGTTCAAACACAGTGCCACTTCATCTGTTTGATAGCATTATACACTTCATAAACAAAAGTTTAAAAAAGTTGTTTAAGTGTGTTTCTTACTTATAATGATAGCCACAAAAATGCAATAAACCTTTGCTGGCCTCTAAATTGTGATGAACATTGTTTTAAAAATTGCTTTTAATCTGCCATCTGTATTTACCATAATATCTGGGTGATTACCTGCATGTCAGATTAAGTATTACATATTATATATAATTATAAGCAGATTACCTGCAGTGGCACACAAAAACAAAAGAAAACATACGAAAGAGTGCAAGAACTTACAAATTTGAGGTGATTTAAAAATGCTTTAAAAGGTGTTCCCTGCTATTCCATTCAAAAATCATAAAATTTCCACATTATTTAGCTGCCTATTCAATGGAAAAATAACTCCTCAATCTATCCCTGACTCCTCACTTTTGATAGACAAGTTTTGTATCCAATCAAGTGATGTTTTTTACTTCACTTGGCTGCACCTTGGTGTTGCTGAGTGCCATCGCAACTGTTCATGCACCATTTTTGTTAGGTCGAGAAGAGGCTGGGGCAACTGGGCAAAAAAGCTCAAACAGGGTGGAGTCAAACTGAGCAGAATAGTGAGATGTTTATTAAATAACACAAGTTAGAAAGCTTTAGAAATTGCTTGAAACAAGTATTAGACTAATTCACTAATTCTTGTAAGTGTTTTGTTAGACTTTTTCTGGAAATCACTTTTCTAATAATTGTGCTTTGTCATGAAATGAATTGAAACGTTTTGGCATGGTCATGAATCAGATGCCTTCAGAAGGTGGAAGCACATGAAGTTGCGAAGTAGACATGAACAGTGTAAGCAAGGAAAAACCCTTTTGTATGTTCATCCTCTTTACTAGACAAGTAAAACATATACCAAATGATTTAGAAATTATCACATTACCCGCACTTCCATATTACCCACAGCAACATCTAACTGAATACAGAAAAAATTTATGTAATAACTGCAGGTTAATGCCTGGAAATTAATGTATACCCTCATCAGTTTAGTGTGTCAATCTTTTTAATAAGTAGAGACAAAAGTTAATAAGTAATGAAGAACAAAAAATAAAAGTACTTGGTTGGTATATTTTTAGTTCAGGAAGGTTTGCTGAAGATATTTGTTGCTAACCAGAACACCAGTGTATGCATGTACAGTGTAGTAAACAACTGTTACCAAGTCGCGAGTAATCATCTTGCACAAAATCCTCAAGCCCAATTTCACTCCAGAAGGAATCAATCCAGCCACTTGAAGCATCTGTTTCAGCATTATTGAAATTTGTTTCAGTTCATAACAATCAACTGACTACAAGTTTGTTCTAAAACAATGTAGTATCTGCAAACTGACTGAAAAATTAATTGTGTGACATCAACTATATCATAGGATTACTCATACACATAAATTATGATAAGACACAATCAAATAATGAGAAAAGCTGGGTTGGGGTTTCTGGTAACATGGCAGAACACAGAACCAAAGACAGGGCAGGTTAGAGAGAAGATGTTACGGTCCTTTGTGCCCAGCAGCATGAATATGACAAAATATTGATTTATTATGATCGTGTTGTGACCTCACTGAGTCACTTACATAACCAGAACAAAAAATGCCATGGGGAACAGGTGTCAGGTGATAATAAAACAGGTGGACTTAACCTTTTCAGTAGTAAATAGCTAAACATCAAATTGCTAAGTTCTCCATTACTGTAAACTTTCCATGTTACCAGTCTAGGATAATACTGAGAATTATTGCTAAATTCTCCCATATACTTTCCATGTTATCAGTCTAGGATAATACTGAGAATTGCTAAGTTCTCCCATATACTTTCCATGTTACCAGTCTAGGATAATACTGAGTTTTCATCTTCGGTAGTTTTCTATGTTTGATCAATTTCAATTTTCTCATTACAAATGGGCTTATGAATTATGTAAGGAGAAGTTCGATGTTGATAAACTGGTCAGGGCTGAAGGTGCTATGGCTGATTACTGTTGCCAAGTTTTAAGGATATTTTGCTATATATTATTACATCACCTTCTTCCCTTTGAGAACTGTGCCCCATAAAGTTGAATTTGCATACAAGTGAACAGGTTGACCTAAAAGATGGCAGAAAATTGATTTGTTACATCAATGGCAAAATGCTATCTTGATACAGTGTGCTGTGGTTGGATTTGGGAAAATGAGTGAGGTTGTAGGATAATGTGACCTTAACTCATTACAGCTTACTCTTTAGAGTATGTATGTACCTGACTGGGGTCCCTGTGGCCATGTAACTTAGATATTCTGGTAGATCCAAGAATAGTTCTGCCTTATCCCAGCACTCCAATGGTAAGTTGTCCTTTAGCCATAGCAACTTAGGAGCCTGCATCTCTGGCGACAAAACCCCGCCCACATATTTCAATACTCTATGGTTGATCCGATTAATCCTCTTCGCCTGAGTGATGGCCCTGTGGTCCAACCACATGATCACATTCCATTGAGGGTCCTTTGATGGACTCACTGTAATGGGTTCTCCTGTGGTAGTTATGGCAACAAGGGAACAAGTAGCATCAAATCCTATCCCTCTGATCCACTTTTTGTCTTTAACATCACTTGTAACAAACTATGATTTCAACAAAATAAAGACCAAATAATGTTGCTGTAACTATGTAGTGTAATATAGTCATGCATCTACATTACGTAGCAACTCTAGCAAAAAGCCTGCATCCCATACCAATCAACACATGTGCACTTGTAATAAAGTTTCCATAGTCACCTATACTTAAGGATACACAGGAGGCTTTTTGACAATTTTTTTTTTCAAATATCACATTTTTTGATTTCTTAATACATGTGGAACAGTTTGGGAATATCTTTAAATATTCGAAAACTCCATGTTAAAATACAATTTAGTTTTTGAGTTATAGTGAAAAACTTAATTTGGCCGACTGAGATGAGGTCTAAAGGCATTGACTGTGTCTGTAATAGAGTATAGTTTTAGCTACAATAATGCACATGGCAATTTCACCGCGGTGTTTGGCTTCTCTTTGCCCATATACTTGTGCTCATCATGAGCCCCTCTGCAAAGATGTTTCTGTCTTATCTACAATTTTTTGTTGTCAAAAAAACTAAGTTGGGTAGAAGTTTATACATATAAAGTCAATACGAGACAAAAATTTAAGCCACATACCTCGCGCTTTCCCAACGCCCATATATGAAACCCAAGTTGTTGCTGTATCACTTGTATATACAGATCTACAACATCTTTCTTCGAGTGTTTGTGATTTCGCAGTTAGATTTAGAATTTGGCACTGATGTTTGAAAGTTGCACACAGAAACAAAAAGACCAACCTTTTATTCCTCATGCAGGCAAAGTAATTTATGAAATGTTGTAACGTTACAATCACGAAAGTATTTTTAATTTTCGGCTTGCTCCGATTACTTGCCAAACGGCTATTGGCCACTGGGTGATGAAGGTGTGAACCACAAACACCTCTATTCAAACAGAGTAAACAGTTCTGCTGGATAGAAAACTCGTTTTTTCTCATGTAAAAATTTCAGCAAAAATTTATGATTTAAAGAAGCTTATTCTCCCTTAGTATTTTATCAATTCAACTGAAATTTGGAACAGGGTTAGAAAAATACCCCGAGTCCAAAACAGTGTCTCAGTTTTTCTTTAAACTGTTTGCTTATTGAGTTAGAAAGGTTTATTTACAAAAATTAGCGAATTTTCAAAAGTTAAACTTCAAAAAATTATAACTAATCAACACAACAACTAAAAAGAAAACTGAGACACGGTTTTTGACATCAACGTGTGGTAAACAAATTGCAACAAAAAACAGCGGCACGGGAGAATAAACACTCCGCGAAAAACGTCTAGTTTTTGAGAAAAACGATTATTACTTGTTTTGGAATAAAAAACTGTAAAAAATAATTGCAGAGACCAAAACTTTGTCATCTTTGTCTTTTGTTCTTTTATTGAGTATCTTTACAGCCGTAATGAAAAACAGCACTCAAAAATCTCCTGTGTATCCTTAATTATGTATACAATAATATCCGCCCAACTCCACATTTTCTTTTCAGGAATAAAAAAGCTTACCCCACAACCCCAACACTAACCATTACCCCTAACTCAACAGTGATTTTGAGAAATATTGGTTGCTCTTAAGCGCGGGTTAACCTTCCATTTTTTGGCCTGAAGATTAATAGCATCGTATACATAATTAAGTATGGTGAGTAATGAAATTTCGCCCTTTTGCTTCTAGGCAGTCAATAGTTTACGTTGACTGTAAAGTAATCCCGTTCCCATTCCCCTTTAGAACCCTTTTCGGTCACCATCGCACCAACTAGGGCACCAGTTGCCTTACAAAACGTATGTTTTGACCAAAGTATAGTTGTTAATTTCTACGAGCCGACAATTAAAATCATTATATGCATTGCACAACACCACACCTTAACTGCGGCACAAAGGTTCTTCCATATATCACGTGAGGACTGCTCATATAAGTCTGGAGCCGGCCGCGATATACGGAGCTCTTGGGATTTGCTCTTGATAATTCGACCGTCTGCTGTCACAAGGGCAGCTCGGACGCTTCCTGTGCCCACATCAGCCCCGACAAAATACGATTCAGCCATTAAGAGGTGCTTTTAACTTCTCGCATTGCTTTTGTCTCTCCGAAATCAACAGTCAGCTGTTACTTGCCACCAATCCACCATTTTTTGTTTTTCCTATGGTGATGGATGCTGACCAAAATATTTATTACCACGATGTGGTGTTCATCGAGTATTCATCCGGGTTCTTTACCGTTCTCGGTAAACGGAGTTCCGCAATTTTATGAAAGTTAGGGGGTAAGACCAAGGTTTCGACCGGTAAGTAAAATCTCGGAACCAATAGTTTGTCGAATAGCTATTTTTATGATCAATTAAAAAGTTGATTGTTTAGAACCTTCACAGTTAGAAGTTTATCGTGTTTGAGCATGCAAATTTGCGGCATTGATTAGTCATACATGCAACACCATTGTCAATGGTGCTAGCGTAAGAAGCAGGAATTATTTTTTTAAAAAACTTGCAGCATAGACGTGTCAGCATCGGCACCTAAAGGCATAATGAAAGTTTTAATCCGGCTAATTACTATAGCATGTAACTTTCTTTTTAAACCAATTACTTCTACTTGTAAACGAAAATTTTTGAAACAATGTCGTGACACTAGAACTTCCGATGGCCAAGATTTTTTAATACTCTCGACTTCTTAAGTTGATCGTATTTAATAAAATACAAATATTACAGCACTCATCGACAAACCGAACAGTTTTTTTTTTTAAAAAAGTTTGTCTCGATTGCGTTCCAGGCTCGCAGAATCATGCAAACTAGATTGTATATTTACTTATCTAGTTAATTACTTTTTTCCACTCCTTTGTAAATACCACAGACACAGTGTATTATTATTTCTTTCTTTTTTTTCTACCTCTTGGTATAGTCCTTGTGACTGTTTTAAGAGTACTTGACTAAAGATTAAAGATTAAAAGCAAATCATCTCGCGTCGACAATTTGATACAGCACTTCCGGTGACTCTTGTCTAAGTGTTTGTCATTTGTTCCTCGTGATTCTATCTCTTGGGCCTCCATCAAGTCATGTCCACAAATATTTAAACTAGTCCACCCAATAGGTAATTGAGTGCTGTTTATGTTCATTATTCGGTTGCTTGCAATCTGGTTATATAGTCCTAATTAAATCAATATACATCGTTTGGCTGATAAAGATCTGCAGTAGCGGTCGAAATCTTGCAACTTTCATCTTTTTAAGGACATTCTCTAGCACTCAAAATTGTTTTCTTCACGTTTATGGGGCTTTTTAACTGGTTCCAGTCTCCCTTAGAAATGGGGCAAAACCCTAATGTTAGAGTTCTCTTGAAGAGAAAAAATACATCAATTTTACAGTAAGTGTTGCAAATTTGAATCATAGCAACAACAAAGGCACATGAAAAAGCCTTTTTTCAGGTTCCAAAATTCTTAATGGCATTTTCTTTTTTATCTTGGTTGGCGACACTAGGAGGCTAGTGTTAATTTCAAGCTTACCATAATGCGGGCCACCAGTGCTAGGATAAGCTCACAACATCAGATTCATACTCATATGATGGCTCATGATCACTGAATAGGGTCCATTGAGAGTTTTCAAGAAGCAATTGAAGCAAAACCTGTGTGTCGGTTGTTGATATGGTTTGATGTTGTTACTTTGGTCATGTCACCATAATGCAGTGCACAGTTGCAAATTAATGATTTTTTGAAAGAAAGGGCAATTATGTGGGAAAGCATTCATGTTAGTACACTTTCAGATCTAAATTCGTTCAGTGGCTTGGCAAATCCTATCTAAAGGTTAATGATTAATAATTTAATTTGCCTTGAACATTAAAAAACAATTTGGTGAAAATAACAGTAGCTTGTAGCTAATAGTGAAGGATAGTTCAGAGGTAATTCCATGAAAATTACGATTACTATTGTAAGTATCATGATCAGCAGCTAACAGATCATGTTAACTATGATATACTGATATAGTGAGCTTATCCTAGCAATTGAGCCTAGGATGTATTAATTTAGTAATGTGACCTCAAGTAACTAAACTTATACCATCTCATGACAAAGGGTTTCAAAACACTTCTCTTGTTATATACTGGGAAGGCATGCAAGGAATAGTGGTAATAAAAATGGTGCACACTGCCTTGCTTGGCTCGCTTTAGGTTCACTCCACCATGGAAGCAATAAGAACATAAATAGTGCTGTTTTTGTTTTAAAGTTAAATTAAATGTCAATCTGAACTGTTTGTACTTACAATAATAAATGTGCAAGTTCAGGATTTGTTATCATTGGAAGCTGTGTAGAAGCATTCTTTAACTTCAAATAGTAAAGATTTTCAGCGGTCATTTCTATAATCTTAGAGATGTTTTTTGCACTTGTGAGTTAATAATTTTGATAACTTGTAATTGTTACCTGGTGTGTTAATAATATTTAATTGTAATGAATGTTTTTCTTTGTCTAAATAAAACAACTGTACTCAAATACTGTACAGTAAGAAAACTTCAAAATTGGAAGTAATCAGAGGTTAGTGAAGTGTGTTCTGCCACCACGGTCACAATGACATGGAGTCAAGGCATTATGTGTCAGCCAGACAAAAATCGCTCAAAAATGGATAATAATAATAATAATAATAATAATATCTAGCAAGCTAATCGCCCTTACTTGCAGTCATGGACTGAATTGCGAAGGACGCAG
>JAOBAT010017679.1:0-10000 GCA_026413305.1 Hydrozoanthus tunicans | reverse complement strand
AGAGCTAGATGGTAGAATACGCCTTGAAATTAAATGTTTGATGATGCAGTCTTTAAATGCCCAGATATGTTTGCTGAGTTCGTTTTGCGTGACGGAATGATGCGGTATGGTTTCTACACGTATGGTATATGCGCAGGGGGTATTCCCTATAATTATATGACCGTCGTATTTTTGAGGGATAAAAATTGCCAGTCCGGTGTATTTTAGGGGTTGTTAAAAGAAACCCTGTGTTAAACCAAGAATCTGATATTTTTTAGGGTTTAAAAATGTGAAGCTATTGGACTGCTTACTGTCCCGTGTTTTAGCAAACGTGCGTACTATTACTGAACGAAAAGATAAGACAAAAGTTCTCGGCGAACGTCATATTACGTAAGCGCCTTTTATACTGCATATTACGTTCGACACAACAAGAGGGGACTTAACGCCGACCCGCTAGCTACGTAGGGAAAATTTTCAGATTTCAATTGGTATTTTTATGGTAATTTTAAAACCGAGAGGCATTTATTACGGTGGAAGTTTTTAGTCCTTTTTATTTTTAGGGTATTTTGGGGTACTACCCTTTTGACCCCGAAGTACCCCCCTCCCGGGGGTATACGTTACATAGATACATACATGCATTTTTATTGTACCTCGCAGTATGGGCTTTTCAGTTGTAATATATAATTACATATGATTTAAAAGTGAAAACACTAAGAAGAGTAAATAAATACATGAAGGTATAAAATCAAATTTACAAGCTAATGTTAATTGGTAGTAAGTTGCTTAGAACATAATGTTTTGATAATTTTCCCTTTCTGTAAATGGTACAATTACTAAGAATTAACTATGCTCAGAAAAAAAACCTGTTTTGTTACACTAAACGGCTTAAAATACTGTTCTTTTGTTCCTGAGAGTAACAGAGTTGAAAGAGTTATCAACAGATTTAAAGTAAAACACTCTGCCAACTGTTATCTCTTCTTAAAAGCATTCTTTCTCTCATAGAAGATATCAGTCTTTGAACTGCGCAAGACTTACAATCTTTGGATAGCAACAACAACAACAACTTTATTTTTGCATTTCCTTCTGTTTCGTACATTTACATGGTTGAACACTTAAGGCACTGTACTTTAATTTTTTTACAGTTTACAATCCAAAGGAGTAAGTAATAAAAATATAGTTTTACAGCAAAGGAGACACCCTGGACCTAAATGAACCGTAAAGATTTCTAGTTAGCTCTCACTCACAAACAAACAAACACATTAAATAAGCAATCTAAGGGAGAAAAATAAATAAAACTAAGAGATTAGAAGTAAAGAAACATACGTTTGCAGAATTTAGCGACTTTATACCTAAGGTTCAAATTAATTTACAAGCAAATACTTCTTGACGTTTTTTTTTGAAAGTGAAGGTATTTAGCTCTTTTGAGGTCGGAGGGAAGATTTTGCCAGATATTAATTGCCATGGCATTGACAGCAATCTCTATCTTTTTTTTTTTTTGAACAGTGTTTTCTTTACAATAGTGTAAGCATATGAGACACCTGTTCCCATGCAGATGACACATCGACCTTGATATTAGCTATAGTTGGTGGCTCCTCCTAAATTGTTCTACAATTGGTACAGGAATTTTATGTCGTTGGCACTTTAACAGATCGTTAAGACTGGGTTAAAGATGTGTAGAAAAAGGTTAGTTCGTAACTACTACGCATTTCGAGAAAACGACAATTAAATCCATCACTGATAAAAAGCAGTCCGTTTAATTGCAAACATTGGCAGATTCTCAAACACACTAAAATACTAAATAACCACTGATAAATGCGGAAAATCTTTAAGCTCATTTAACAATACTTATTTATGTCACCCGGAGTCTATGAAATGAATCTGATGCGCCGAATTGATTTCCTACACCGTTTCACAAATGCCTGATTTTTTATTTGCCATGTTTTACTTTCGAACCAATTAAACATTCAAGTTAAGAGTCTCATTTACCTAATAAGGATCGGTTAATAACGTGCATTTTATTCTCTGTTTAAAGTGCTATTGAAGCCATTTTGTCATTGGTATATATATTTTTATAGCTCTAAGGGCTTTTCCAACACTTCTATGTTCAACTCTAAATGAAAAAACGTTAACCTGACCATTTTACGTCCGTAAAATAAGCTTTCAAAATAGTGCATTCAGTGCGAATGCAATTCAAAACATTCGACGGCGATTTATGACGTTATATGGTTTGAAAGGACTCCCAGCTGCTCTACACTAGCGTTAACAGCGAACTAGCGAGTTTTTTGCTCAAACACTGGGCCATCAGCCATGTAAACTTCGCCATGATCTAATGAGTTTGGCCGGCAAAGTGAGATTCGGATCTTCCGCCTTCCAGTCATGTGACATCACACTTATCTACCGAGCTTTAAAAGTTTTCGCAGTTGACGCTTAAATAGGCATTTGTTTCGTAAGTTCTCCGCAAATTTATTCTTAAAACCGGTTACAAGTGTCCCAGCGGAAATTATGCTGGTCAAATTTCAATAATAGTTATTTTAAACTAGTTTGAGTATCATTTTAAGCACTTTAAGTATCATCTATCGAAACCACCTATACTATTGAATTTGGTCTGGTCCGTGTTCTAATCATTTTTTCCTCAAGACGTAAGTTGTTGTCTCAGCAAAGATGGCTAGAGAAGAGCTATCGTCAATCATTAACGATTGCTGCTTTATGAGAGTGAATTTTGATGTAATTCTTCAAATTGGAAAAATAATTACAGAAAATAATTAACTCACTTACTAGAAATTAATGTAATAGTTCACTACGATATCTGCTTCATGTTTTAGGGTAGTTTCTTAGAGATTAATATTTACCACTTTAAATGTTTGCAAATAATAACTAGGGACAGAAAACATAAACCAAGAATCAGTGTTTTACGAATAACTATGTATTCATTAGGTTGATGACTTTTTCTGAGCGAAATTTGGCCAACTGGAACTAGTCTGGGCGCGGTGGAAAAATCCGCAGAATTACGCGCACCGCCATGTCCGGCATTTTGAAAAAAAATTAAAACGAAAACTAATTACAAAAGCGGTATGCGATGAGGTATTATAAACTGCTTTTTTAAGAATTTTTTTTATTTAATAGCATCGGCTTAGTTTTTGTGGTATAGCCTACGGTATGAAGCAAAACATCTTCTCCATAGATGATCTAAAGCGGTTCGTACCAAAAAAAGAAATCAATTGTATAGAGTGGTTTTCATAACCTCGTGGAATACACATTTTGTTTTAATATGCTTTAACAAATAGTCGGAATCACAACATCGAGACTCATATGTTAATTATTTTTTATGTCTCACTTGCATATTAACAACCGTTTATAACAGACATACACAGAAATGAAAAAATAGTCAATCCAGAATTGATTTTATTTCAAACTTTTCCGATAAGAACTTTCAAAAAGAAAAAAATTGTTCACTAGTCTATTTGGTCCGTAGTCTATTTTGTTCATTCAATGATTCACGCCCACCGCTAGATTATTACACTTGAAAAATTAATACGCTTTGTTGCACGGGCTTATGAAAACCACTCTAATATACCAATTCTATTTTAGTACACCCGCTTTCAGGTTGTATTCTGTTAAATAGTTTCGGAATGTTCGAAAAGATCATTGTTAAATATTTAATTCATTATAATAGAGGGTTCCGCTACAGCTGCTTGAATGTTAAAAACCTGTTAAATGTGTGGGGGCAACATGAAGAAACTCAAACGTTTCGCCCCCGGTCAATCCCTATCTCATGAATGCAGAAATGGCAGCTAATGTGCTTTCCAATTGGTTACTGGAACAATTAATTGAGGTACTTTGTCAGTAACACTTTGGCCCACGAAAACCATTTACTTCGAGTGATAAAAAATATCATAATTTGATCACATGATATTTTCGGTACAACTGTGCAATGAAAACGTCATTTGTGTAAAAATAACATGCACCAAGTTGAATTTTGAAACCAATTTAACGAGTGTTCCCTACCATTTTTAGAATTGAAGGAGCTTATAATTAGTATATGTATTTTTGTTGTTACAGTACCATTTTCCTCTATTAGAAAAACTAATCACTGAAACCTGCACGTTCTACTAAATACTTAATTAGCCCGACAATGGTAAAACTCGTTAACTCATTCTTAGCCTTAATTATCACGTAGTGACCAGCCATCTAGGCCGCAATCGGTTTTAGACGAAAATACCGACCGATATTGGCGATAACGAGGTACATAAAACGCGTACGCTTGCTTGGCCGAAAATCACAACTCATTCATCGTGCAGTTTTTTTGGTGATCAGGAGAAAGACTAAACCAAAAGATGCATAAAAGGCTTATAGCCTGCATTTTCTTGCTTGTAGCTGCAGCAGTTTTGTTCAATCAAAGCGAGTGTATTGGCAGATATGACAAATTTCCGGCCAGAAAAAGGGTAAGTAATTACTGTACAAAACTCAGCAACTATATGAACACAATCGAATAAATTCCTGTATCATTTTCCTTGTTAAAAAGGTTCTGTTACTTTAAGTTGTTATATCCTTTTCAAAATACAACGTTGTATAAATCTAGAAACAACAACAAAAACAAGTTTATTTACACTCATTATACACAGGAAATTTGACAATTATATATGAAAATAAGAAATACACACTCTGAAGAGTGTAGGCCACTTGTGTATATAACCATAAGGGCTAATAAAGAAAATTTGCCTTTCGACAATTCATTAACGGTATGCTTAAGGTCAGGAGTGCAAGATGTAAACACTCAACTATTATAAGGATTTGTAAGCTAGAATACGCGACAAAACAATTGTAAAATAAAGCAAGAAAAGAAAACCGTGGTACAATATACAACACGCAATAATTCAATACAAAAGCTTTATTGATACCACAAAGAAAATTTCTCAAACGAAAACATGTCATAATCATAGATTATAGTGCTTACAAGGGTAAACTATCAGCTGCCAAGAACTGAATAACCACTTGTAAGACGAATTTAGCTAAACAGCAGACAATACTAGCCTCTTTTTCTATAAAAACATCTTTATTACAGCAACGAGGCTCAGATTAATTAAGAATTTAAGAATAATTTAAGAACAAGCTGAGGCTCGCGCTCGAAAGCTTTTTCTTAAACTTTACTCAGTTTCGATCTTTGACTTAACGATACAGAACGAATTAACAAACACTGATCCACAGTTTCTCTCTTTTTACCACTCTTATTGCCTCAAGATATGTGCTGTACACGTTTATTTGCCTTAAAATGGACGTGTGTTGTAATACCTTAGGGTTAGTTTTTATTCAATAGAAACGACACATAGAAATAACAACAATTTAAGAACACTTTGAGGCTCAAATCGCCAAAAAATTAAGAACAGCGAACCACGGCCAAACTTATACTGGTTCTTAAAAAAAGGGCGTTTAACAATATAAGCTTAAAATAAGCTTAGATAATTTATACCACCATTTGTGTCAAATTTGCCAATAGCAGAACAAAACTGTTTTAGTTGAAACCTTTTTTTACAGCTTTGTTTGGTGCTAGAAAATTTTTCGAGAAAAACGCATTTCAAAAGAGGCTCGCACATCATTTTACTTCCGGTGATGAATTTTGACTTTACGTATTTCAAGAACTATTCATGCCAAGAAACATGTTTTTTGCCTGAAAGATTCTCACTACCAATAGTTTTCCCGTAAAAACTAAAAGATGGTAAATTCTACCCTTTCAAACTGTGCCGTAATCTTAAGAACAATTAGAAGCCGAAATCGAAATCGGCAAAAAGTTTAAGAACAGCGCAGCCTTTTCTTCTCATAAAAATATGTGTTTCTTCTTCTTTGTCCGTGTTTTACCTTCAATGTTGCTAACAGTTTTTAATGTTTCTAACAAACTACAGATGGAGTCGGATGCTTCGTCATGGGAACGTGACGCCGCCAGAAGGGAACTACTGAGGGATTTCTTCAGAAAGTCGAAAGAAGACAAAGAGAATAACGATTTTGCTTGAACTCGCCAAAGGAACTAAATCGATGCCAAATGTAACAGATGGAACATCAGCAAGAAAATCTCTAGTTTTAAGTAGAACAAACAACTAAATAAAATATGCCGGTCTAAATGGCTTTATTGTTTTGCTTTAAAGTTTGTCTGTTAGCCTTATTAATATCTGTCGATCTTCAGGTCATGAATAAAATGCTGGAGATAAACTATGTTATTGCATTAGTTTAAGTTCGTTTGACTAATGTTTACTGTTTTAGTTGAATGTATTACAAGCTTTTTTTTTTTTTTTATAAAAACAACTTTATAAGAACAGCGAGGCTCAAATTGGCCAAAATTTAAGAGCAATTTAAGAACAAGCTGAGGCTCGGGGCTCGATAGCTAACTTTTTTTGAAAACTTTACTGAACATCGATCTTTAACTGAACATTAAAGAATAAACAAGAAATGTTTCGCAGTCTATAATTACTGGAAATCGTATCGGGGAAAATTGTCGGCGAATCCACGATAAGTTCGCGGGCTGAATTGACCAAATTCGTTTTCCAATACAGTCATAAACAATGCAACAATTTTGGCTTAGTTTTTCTTCTATTCAAACACACACAGAAATAAGAACAACTTAAGAATAATTTGAGGCTCAAATCGCCAAAAAAATTAAGAACGATGAGCCTCGGCCAAATTTACTGGTTCTTCATAAAAAAAAGCGTGTATCCCAGAAGGTACTTTAAAAACAGGGAAGTTCTTGTTTGTCGACTATTGATATATAACCGCGGTAGTTCACAAACGAAATAATTATTTATATTTGAGGGCGGAAATTGTCGATTATATTGTAAAGAATGATATTTCGATAGCGTTAATGACTTAGAACAATGGGATTTGCCTAGTTTTTACACCTACGGACCATTACTTAATAAGAATTTGGATATCTCGGCTTCATTCATGAGTTCCGGCTACTTTAAACACTCAATTTTCGAATCTCATATAAATATGGTATTGTAGCTGTTAGCCTTAATAATTTACGTTGACAATTTATCCAAAAACATGCGTTGATATGAGATGGTAAATATCCAAAAGATGCGCCGAAAAAAATCATCTCATATCCAAAAAGCGCGACTGGAGTAATTGTTTTCTTATTTTCTTGAGTTTTCCAAACCTACTAAATACTTAAAAATGAAACCTTAAAAATACTATAATATACTTAAAAAACCTATTTAGAACCAAAATTATTTCGGCTTTACAACGCTACAAAGTCGGGTTCCATATATGGTCAATTCCATTCGGTGCATGAGCTTAAAGCCGAGAAATTGAGACAACCAATCAGAACCCAGAAACACAATATTTGAGTTTAAAAATTCAACAATTAGTGGTAAATCTTGACTAATTTGAGCAAGTGATTAACCCAGGGGTGATTGTGGTTTTGCCAACGATACTAGCATGTAGTGAAGTAGCGAAACCTTTATAGTTTGACCCTAATGATGTTGTCAAGATGACAATGAAAAGTTTTCTCATCTTTTAACGTTTTAACTAAATTTTTTATCAGAAGTTACGTTCATCAAAGTGATCGTGGTTACAAATCCATTTCTGGCGTAAACGATGGCTAACCGAGGGGATTTACTTATTAAGATTATTAATATTCATTACGTTATTTATTTTTGAGATAAAGAATTCCCCACGATTGTGCGGAAAGGGAACTGGAAGGTTTTCTAGAATTTAGAAAGAAATGTCGTTGAAGTGTTGAGGTATTTTTAGGCATGAACTTTTTAAAGTTTTTTTCCACAATCTATCGAAAATTGTCGGTTGATTTCATTTAAATAGAGGCATTTCAAAATTAGCCCGCAACAACAACTAAGGAGCATTCCGTAGATATTGCACTTTCAGCTTTTCATTAAGGGGCCGTCGGAAAATCGATTCCGTCCCGCTTAACGTCAATTGGACGTTAAGGTCCTAGCCCCCCCCCCCTCTCCCTTAACGCCCACTATTGATTTTTGTATTCTATCTTTCATATATGGTACTATTCATAATAGTTTATGAATTTGGTACACGCATGACATGTTGATGTTTCTCTGCCACGAGTGGTCGCTTGTATCATACACAAATGTAATCATTCGAAAAAATTATTGCAGAAAGTATAGATATAAGCATACCTTCATGCAATTTTTCCTTGACAAGATTGCTTGACAGTTTTCATTGCTCGTGCAAATGATCAACAAGTTTTCCTTTAAATTTTTTTAATGACAAGGTTTCCTTGTTCATGAAGACGACGAGAGAAAGTTTTCCTTGAAAAATTTTCAGTTCACTATAACAATTATATCCTTGCCACATTTTCCTTGTTGTCCGTCTACACGAGCAAATTTCAGATTTGACAACTTTTCCTTGACAAGGAAAAATTGTCCAGTTTTCTCCATATACACGAGGAATTTTTCCTTGACAAGGCAAACTTGTCAAATCTGAAAAAGGGGCTTTAATATACGACAAGAGTAATTGGAATACGGTAGTTCAGTTTGTTATTGCAAATTTTGTTTCATTTTTTAAGCAATATCCTGTTTATTGACTTGGTAGAACACTGCTGCCTATATATACCATGTAGACTTTGATGCCTGAAACGCAGTATAATATATATTTGTCCCTATGCGTTTACACGCATTTAAATTAGATCAGTC
Source organism: Hydrozoanthus tunicans (assembly GCA_026413305.1). NCBI lineage: Eukaryota > Metazoa > Cnidaria > Anthozoa > Zoantharia > Hydrozoanthidae > Hydrozoanthus > Hydrozoanthus tunicans. Next base: position 1,370 of record JAOBAT010017679.1, on the reverse strand, counting down.
ATTAAAGCCCCTTTTACACAAGCAAGTTTTCCTTGGAAGTGACAAGGAAAAATTGCTCGTGTATATGGAGAAAACTGGACAATTTTTCCTTGTCAAGGAAAAGTTGTCAAATCTGAAATTTGCTCATATTATTTGATGCACACAGCAAACGCCATGGCATTGAATAACAATTAAAGACAATACGACTGGCGTGAAATAACCAAAAAGTGTATTCATTTTCATGTAATAATATGCATCGCGTTCAACTGTTAAACCCCCGTTTTACACTTGTAATGTGTCAATTATTTACAAAAAACAAGACTTAGTCACTGCAAATGTCTTTGTGTCTTTTGGCCAATTTTTTTAACTTCACTTCCCAGTTTTTCCATGACTCTTACGTAAGCCTTGAGCAAGGCCGACCTGCAGAGTTGACGGCCTCTGCTGTAACACCGAATGACGTTATCAACGTCATCACACCAGTTGAAGAACGAGACTTGTTTTCTTCTTGTGAAGGATGCATAACAATGACTTAAAACTCGTTTCGCACAACGTTTTACACGGAATCGGCCTACAAGTAATAACAGACAAGTCATAAGTAAGTGAGCTAAATAAAGTTTTCAAAAAATGAATAGCAACGGTACAACAATTTCGCCGGTATGCATTGGATCACTGAAGTGATCACGAATTGGGCTCACGAAGATAAATGTAAATGAAAAAGAATAGCCAATACAACGCAGAGTTTAAGTTTTTCTCATACAATATTGCGGCTAGCCATACTACCTGAAGAAGGTGAGTATGGCCAGCCGAAATATTGTATGAGAAAAACTTAAACTCTGCGTTGTATTGGTTATAATATTCTTTTTCATTTAAATAAAATTGAATGTTTTGAGTCACCCAGGCAGGGCAGTGAAGTTGATTGATAGCTGTCTGTCGCATGACACACTCCCGCCTCGTGACAGGTTGCCAGCTACCTGTCGAAGACTGAGAGATACGGTCGCAACGTCGTATTGCTGCGCTAACTTTCTAACATTCCAGTGAGCAACTTAAATTTGTTGATTAAGCTAAATAAAGTCCTCATAGGACCAGCGCTTATCTCCAGTTTTTGCAGTGTTAAGCGGATGAGAGTCTGAGGCCCACTGGACAGGACACTAGCCCATCGCAGGTTAGTTCCCAGCAGAACTGGTACGCATTTATACAGCTGAGTGAACTAAAAAGTCAGGTAAAGTGTGAGACTCAAGGACACAACACAGTGGTGGTGCAGTGGCCGAGCGGTTAGCGCGGGCGTGTTCGACTCGTAATCCTAGAGTCGCGAGCTCGAGCCCCGGTCAGACCACTGTGTTGTGTCCTTGAGCAAGACACTTTACCTGACTTTGTTCCAGTCGACTCAGCTG
>JAOBAT010017568.1:0-32080 GCA_026413305.1 Hydrozoanthus tunicans | reverse complement strand
GGGGGGGGGGGTAAGTGGGGTGATGGAAATTCAAAACAAGCTCTGCCAAGAAGGAGTTAGTTGGAGTGATGGAAATACTGCACAATATCAAAAAAGATGGTGGAGGGGTAATTGGTAGATTCTACCAGCTCAACCAAGAGGGGGTGGGTGGAGTGATGGAAATACTGCACTAGCTCAACAAAGAGGGGTAAGGACAACCCAACTGAAAGTTTTAATCAAACTAAAAACAAAAAAAACCCTTTTACTACTACTTCTGATACTATCATTATTCTCCCATTACAGTGTACCCTTTAAACCAAAAGATTGTAAAAACAACACCAAACTCAAGGTAAAGAGGTAATTGATTTCCACCTCTTGATAAGAATAGGTCTGCAGGACTGGCACAGGCAAAACGAGGTAAAAGGGGGGTAAATAGAAGCTTGCATGAACGAATGACCTCAGTGACTATCAAAAACTGGCCTGAACAACTTTCAGCTACATGCCCAATCTACAACATTCCATTCTTCTTGATGGCTGGCACGTAGCATGGTGCAGTTGGATTAAGACATGTTAATCCAGATACCTCGTGACTTGTTGGTGACATGTTGGGATATGAGGTGGCTGGCATCACTGCCATTACCTCGGCAATCTTGGCCTTCAATGAATCAATCTCTTTGTCCTTGCTTGAAAGTTTACCCTGCGCAATCTCCAGCTGTCGGCGGGTATCGCCTAGTGCTGAGAATAAATCCAGCTTGAGGCGTGTTTCAGAGCTGAGGCTATTCTCAAGGTGGGTGTTCTTTCCTTGCATTGCAGTCAGAGCAGACATCAACACCTCAGTTTCCTTCTTCAACTGAAGGCCATCATTCTCCTTGTGTTTCTTCTTGAACAGTTCATTTTCCACAGTCAAGCGTTTCAAATCCTCTTCCTTTTCCTGCAACAAGGAGCGCAGCTGTCTAGTTTCGTCCTCCAGCTCTGCACGACGAGAAATGCATGACTCATGTCGGCCAGCATCATCACGCTGTTTTTGAGCTGCTTCATCCGCCTTTTGCTTTCTGCGTTCCTCCCTTAGCTGAGTTTCAGAAAGCAAACGAGAGTCCCTCTCTGTTTTCAATTTGCGTTCTAGACTAGAGATTGTGTTACGGTCTTGCTGCTTGGCTGTGTTCAGTATTTGGTACCTAAAGATATGTGTACAGTTTACTAGTTGTTTGTGGTAGTGTTTGAACATATTTCATTTAAAAAATATTTACCAGACTTTCCATAGAATTTCTCTTAAAAAGGCATTTTTATCTCATAGATGATGTAAGTCATCAATGAGGTTTAGGAGTGAAGCGAATTCACTATTCACTTGCGCTAACTTATGATAAGAAAAATAACCCACTGTATTCTTATCTTAAAGAGAAAGTTTGCCATTGATTTGTTTTTCAAAGCCAATTTTAGTGTTTGAGTAATTACCATCATTATAGTTAATGATAAACTTTGTTTCTTCTTTTATATTGTACAAAAGTTTTGCAGAACTGTGGTTTCTATTGTACAAAAGTTTTGCAGAACTGGCTACATCTTTTGTCTCAAATGCAAATTTGAAAAATGCTGACACAAGCATATAGCTTGATTTTGAAGAGACATACCAGAAGACTTAACATATCTTTAACAATTATTTCAGCCACACTCCAGAAACCTTCTTCACTGATTCGTGTCATTCACAGATGATGGTTGTTGGAATGTGACCAATTTGTTAAAAATTACATCAAGTCTTGTTGTATACCTCTTCAAAATGCAAATTTGCAATAAAACTAAGTTGATGAGCTTAGTGCAAAGTTTTGTGGAATCCTGTTATTGCAGCAATATAACATACAACAATACTAATACTACTAACTCAAAAATAATGATAATAAATATGGTACTGGTGTTTGTAGATGATTAACCAACTACAGTGTTCCTTGAATAATGAAAAGGTTTTCTTTTAAAAACAAAGGGATTAGTTAAGGGTTATTTTTCTTACTCTTTATTTGACAGACTGAGTTTCAATACTTTTAAGACTTTCTTTTTACAGACTGATGTAAACTTTTAACCACAGAATAAATCTTATTGACCATCACACAGAATAAATCTTATTGACCATCACCAATGAAAGTCGCTTACTTCTGTTTCAAGGTTTCATGTTCTGCTTTGACTTGCTGTAACTCAATCTTAGCTGAGCGCTCATTGGCCATCAGACTGTTCATACTAGACCTAAGTTCCAGTTCACACTGTCGACTCGCCTGCAGCTCAACTTTAAGTCTCTTGTTGTCACATTCATACTGTGTGACACTGCTCTCAAGCTGACTGGCAACTGCCTCTGCACGTCGCCTAATAGCAATAACAACAGCAATGAACTCATCAATATCACTGATGGTATAAAAATGGTAGTAAGCAAAGTGTCGCAACTAGGATTGGTTACACTAGGATTAACTAACCAAGTAAAAATCATGTGCATTGGATGGTACTACATAATTTTGCACTGAGTCCTTGAACTTGCTGGTTTGAAGTCCCCCAAAATTTTGAAGGGGCCTACAAAACTGGATCTATTGCAACAAGTTTCTTAATCTGCATGCCAGAGATGCATTAGTTTAATAATTTGAAAATGCCTTTTATGGGGAGCAGCTTGCATAAAAATTCTTGAATTATGCAGCAATGCTATCCTTGATGTATATAACAATCTGAAACTAAGGAGTAAAATGTTAATTTAAAATCAATTTTAATTTGTCTTTTAACTACTTGAATTACTGAAGGTGTTCTTCCTGATCAATTTGATCCCAAAGATGATGATGATGATAATGAAGAGATTGACTGATGATTTTATTCACCTTGAAGCTTTCTCTTCTTTCAGCTGTGAAAACAAGTTAGGACTGACGTCTCCTTGGACTTTGTCGTGACTCTACAACATAGTTGGTTAAAAACCTTAGTAAAGGAGTAGAAGAAGTTTGGTGAAATTTACTCTTCTGAAAAAAAAACTTTTTTTCAAACTTCCTACCAAGTTCCTGTATCCAAGTGGGTACAGTTTCTGACTTAAAAAATCAATCTTAAAAGAAATGTTCAAAATGTATTTGTTCAGATATTTTGTTGTTCCTTTCACCTGAAATGTTAATTAGTTTCAAATAAAAATTCTTACAAAACAATAATAAAATTAACCAAAAACTTTATGTGGGTCACACTTGTGCAGTTTTGCATGTCTTGTTTATAATTACCACTAAGTTGGTGCTACAAAAATATGATGTAATCTACCTTACCAGACTGAAAGTTGGGTTGGCTTATACTCTTAACTCCTGAGTAAGCATACAGGGCAAAATAGTAGTAAAAGGCGGACAATAATATATAAAAAAACCTAATAGTAGTATAGGGTGAAGTATCTTGAATAGTCAGTAGTAGTCTAGGGTGGAATAAATAACACAGGGTGAAAACACCTGAAATGTCAATAATTTAGTACAACTGGGCGGTATTAGAAGTATAAAATGGAATGTTCCTAACACAAATTTTATATTTATTCAGAAAAAACACATACTTAAATCAATGTCTTTAGAGAGTAACTTGCCCTGATGGATGAAAGTGACAAAATCACTGGATCTTATTAGTCAGACAGCCCCAATTAAGGTTCAAATAGGATGGAAACAGCCGAAAACTAATAATCAGACAGACCCAACTAAGGCTAGTATAGGGTGAAACATTTGCTCAGAAAAAATAAACTTACATGCATGTTTATTTGGGAGGTAAGAGTACATGTGTAATTAAACATTACTTAAAATTGTTAATATTAACCAATGCCATCTTAAGGAGGCAGCTCCCCCATGATTCCTTCTCCCTCCCCCACCCCCCTCCCCCTAACAAAACCTTCCAAAATAAGCAGTCTTGCTTGACTGGTAATTAGTTTTAGGAATTATTTGGTATCTGCAGGCCTTACCTTTGGAGAGTTGCTGCGACTGTTTTTCCTGCTACTAAAAGAGCTACTTGATCCATTAAGAGAATCACTATCCGAATCTTCTCCCACATCCTCCTCGTAAAATTTTGCTTTTTCTCCAGCTCTACTGTTGGCAAAAGCCTTGCGTGAATTTTTTCCATATGAGAAAAAACTTACACGGCTTCCTTGAGCCTTTGAATTCCGTTCTGCCCCTCCATCCGCAGAAAGTTTATCAAGTTCATTAAGGTTATGGTCTTCACCAGTTTTCTTGGAATGATAACTGTTAAATGAATCTAGTAGAGAACTGTTTCCCTTAACTTTCGTTGTAGATTCTAAATCACTAAGCTTGAGGCCTCGTCGACTTGCCTCCTGAGCTAGTAACAGTTCAAGATCAGTTTTTGTGTTAATTCCATTAGTGAGTATGGGGAGTGATCGACCTCTTGGTAGATGGGCCTCCCCGTGCGCTGTATGGCCATTGCAGAGTGCTGCAAAGTAAGAAAGAAACAGTCATTTATTATAAATCATAACTAACCCTTGAATATCAATTCATACATATGAATTCCACATGCTGGCAATTTCATTACCTAATTAAAAATGTTCATAAATATCAAATAGTAAATAAAAAGTGCCAATTTTATGTTTTCGATATTGAGAAAAATGTTGTTAATACATTTTTGAAGTTTCAGGGCACTCGATTGAGATTTTTTTTCACTATGAAAGTTTTTAAGGCTGAGGACAAACAAAGTACTGTTCAGAAAGAAGGTCCTGTGTCAGAAATCAAGCTTTCGGTCTCTACTGCGAAATACAGCAATCATTAGGAAAAATACAGGGAATCTTTCATTGTATCAATTTTGTCTAACTGACCTTGAATCCCTAACTATTTTTTATAGAAATACCTTTTGAAGTCTTTTCTGTACCATCTCCAGAGCCATTAACTTCTGTTGGTAATGCCTCATTAATCAGTTGCATGTAAAACTCATTCTCTTTGGCAACTTGTTGCATCTTTCGCTGTTTAAAGAAAGCTCTAGATACATTAGTTTAACTCCTTTTACAGTCTGTGCTCTTTATGCTAGTTTGCAAGTTTTGCTGTTTGCTGTCTAAGTTTCTAGAATCATTCCTAATTCTCACCTTGAAACGACTTCGATAATTTGCTTGAAAAACTTTTGCTAGGTAATCAAAATTGTCATTAAAATTGCTTAAAAAGGTTAGATAAAACGATAAAGGCTAAAATATAAGTTTTTAAACTCTCAAACGCTTTGGACTAAAAAGTCATCTTCAGGAGTGATTAAAATTCTGCAGTGAGAATATTTGTATAGCTTTAAGTTATTCCTGTCGGGAACAGTTGCGTGATGAAGCAGTTAACTGTCTCCTTGTCCTATCACTCCTGAAGATGACTTTTTAGTCGAAAACGTTTGAGATTTTAAAAAGTGGTTTCAAGATGTGCAGTTGCATAGGCCGATTTAGCACCAATATCTTCGACTAATCCCTTCAGCCCAAGCCAGTTTTTCAATGTCTAATTTCTCCTTACCTATTTCATACAAAACACTTGACATTTATAAATTAATGAGAAAATTGAAATTGATCCAATGCAGAAAACTATTGAAGATAAAAAGCATAATTCTTTAAGATGAATTGCTAAATTCTCCCAACTAGACCCCATGCTTTTCCTGTTACCAATTTAGGAGAGTATTTAGGCTTTCAAGCACACCCAGGTGAGAAAGTAGTAGAAAAGTAGGACCGAAATTCTTTTAAAAATAGGACAAAAGAAGGATTTCAAGGGAAAAAGTAGGAGAAAAAGAGGACAACTGAGGGCTTAGAAGGAGGACTTAGAATGCAGCCTTTGGTACAGATCTTTGAAGAAGTACTGATGAACTGCTTCTAGTCTGTCTGTGACTTGTTTCACTGCTAGTATGAGTGTGAGCCATCTGGACTGGACATGCCAGATGAACATTTGTTTGTCATCTTCCTTGCGACATGTGGTCCAGGTTTTAAACCTGAACACCTGCAAGACTTACTCCCTGTTCCTGCATGATACAACCTTGCACAATTTGTTGAAGTTGCGGCATATAAAAAGTAGGAAAAAGTAGGAAATAGTAGGAATTTCAAGACAAAAGTAGGAATACTAGGAAAAGGGTCAAAAAAGTAGGAAATAGTAGGAAAGTAGGATCACTTGAAAGCCTGGAGTATTGCTTTTCATCTTCAGCGGTTTAATTGATCAATTTCCAATTTGTCATTACAGAATGAACTGTTTTGTATTTTATTGTATATACTACGCTTGCGCTAGTAGCTATATTGTTAATCAGATGCGATGTCTGAGTGTCCACTTTTTTCGAGATTACTTTGGAGTCGCCTTCGGAAACACAAAGGACTTATGGTTGTCGCGCGAGGTATTAGATTTCAATGGACTTTATAGGTTTTTCTCAAGGTAAAAAAAACAAATTGATATTTTAATTGCTTCTTAAGTTTTTTCTACTTTGAATCAGGCAGTTGTTATTGTTTTGTCCAAAAAAATCAAATAAGTTTTACCGTTGAATTCACCATCCCTTTCCGTAACCTCGAGCTATGCTCATGTTACACATTGCGGGCCTATTTTTTTGTATCTGGAAATGATCCAAACAGTTTGTGGCTGATATTCGGTGGACCGAAGCAAGGCCAACATTTAACTGAAAGCTCAACCATACAAAATCAAAGGCGGTGGCTGTGACAAAATAATTTAGAATCTGACAAAATTTGTTTTGCTATTCCTGATCATTCAGACTTCCAAAACTCCTGTGGTATGTAAAACAGAGACATTATATTAATCCCCTTCATTCCTGCTAGAGCATAAGGCTGTAAAGTGAAATTGAAAGCAACAAAATCAAAGCTTTTTTACTTCACATGGTGAGCTGGCTCTAAGAGACCTTTGATTCTAGATACCTGTGGACGAACTCTATCACTTTAAACTTTGCTGCTCTTACCTGCCGCATTTTATAGCCTACATAACTCTTGACACCATAACCAAGTGTAACCACAGGATAACCAATACTAAAAGAGCAAGAACAAATGGAAATCAGTGAATAAAATGATGGTAAAACTTTATTTAGACTGATGTTTCATTTAGTCCATAGACAGGCATTCAAAGGGGCCTGGAAATTAAAGGACAGACTGCAGCACTGGGTCACATTAAATGACTTTCATCAGGGTAAATTGGCGACTTAATGTGTGCCAAAACATAGGTGTTTAAAATTGACAACTGGTTTTTCCTTTTGTGCTTAATTTTATATATACATACATGAGGTTGAGTGAACAGTACGTAGTCAGAGTGCTCAATGTTTGAGCAGAGCTGTAATAATTATAAAGACCAACAACTAGAAAAACATGTTTGTAGCGACTCTGAGTTTCATTCTGGTTATACTTACAATTGTTAGGCTACAAGTGAAACTCAATAATTAAACCATTAATTAATCTATAAAGATTAAGAAATTTAAAACCCATGTGAGGGCCTGTGTAAATGGGCTGACAATAGTGATACAGTTCAGAAAAAACATGCAATGTTATGAGTGTGGTTATGATTATAAATTGCACAAAAGGTGTTTGTTCTTTGAGTCAATGTTCAAACTGGAGCAAAACATGAATAAGCCTGTGCTGTGTTAAATTGTTTTGTACTCGGATATGTTTGTTATGTTGTACAACAACAAACAAGGCTTAGGAAAAGTTGTGATCTCCCTCTCAAACAAATTAAGTCAGTCCTCATTGCTTATAATCGTTTGTAATAATTGTCATTAGCTAAAATCTGTTTAACTAATAAGTGAACTGGCTTTATTTAATGTGCTTTAGTATTGTCATGGCTGATTCATTGCCTTGTAAAAATATTGTATAGACTTAATCAAAACAGAGACAGACGGCCAGAGAAAGACAGAAGGGCAATACCAAACAACCAGACTTAGATAGAAAGTAACCTGATTTCAAGAGGATGACCCATAACAGTACATAGTACTAACAAACTTGTGGTCTTCAATGTAGCTGACAGGCAAGTAAGTAGGTAGGTAGATAGATAGATAGTCATATATAAAGGTAGTAAATTATACCAATAATATGTTGACCGTTGAATAAACGATCTTCAATGAGAGACAATTTTAACTCTTTTCCGACTAAAAATGGTTTCTGAGAAAATCAAACATGTCCTAACTTTAAAACCACTGCTTGAAAGCCTACAAAATGACCATTCATTTTCTTTGTTTTTATGAGTAGATTCTGAAAATGGCCATTCTGAAGTTTGCGATTTTTTTTAGATCATATTAAATTGATTTTCAAAAATTTTGCAGGGCAAGGGTTAAGTTAAAGCTGAGTACTCAAGAAAGAAGCGACAAACTGTACATCTCCTCATTTGCTTTGAATAGAACAAGATTATCTTAGTCCAGTTTCAAAACTTAAAAGACTAGTTTTGCTGACAAAAGTTAGGGAAATCAACACTTTTAAGTTACTAACATTGAAATCATTAACTCTTTGTCACAAAAAATTGAAATTCAAATTCAGTTTCCTCCAACAAAAAGTTTTCAGTAACTTGGTGTAACTAATTTAATGATAGATAGCTGTATTTTGTAAACTATGAATTTTTATAACCAGTTTGATGGATAATTTTAGCAGCTTAAGCGACAAGAAGCAATAATTCTATGCCATACATAACGTAACTGGATTTTTTATACATCATTTAAGACACATTTATAAATGTGCTGTAACACGTAATTATACTAAGCTCGACAAACAAAGAATATGTCCGTACAATTCGTGCTCAAAAACAGCTCTTCCCTAGCTAGACCAAACAAAAATCGTGAAATCTGATCGCCTTCTTGTAAACAAACAAAGCAGTTTAATACAGACAAAAAATTGGTAAAACGAAAAATCTGATTGATAACAAGGACAATTTGCAGCTGCTCAGTTCATTACATTTCGTTTCACAAATCACCTGAAATATGTAAATTGAAGCTACATTACTTTTTTTTGGTTGTTAAGAAGATACGATTAGAAATATAATTTTAATCTATACGACGCTCGTTCTTCTTCAAAAAATATTTATTATCAAAAATTAGCACTTGACTTACCAGTGAGCTGCAAACGGCCGACATAAATCTAGATGAAAGGGAAGATTTTTTAACTCGCGAAGTCGAACTGATGCTTCGACATACACGAATAACAACCATAGCGAAACGGTTGGCAAGCATAGGCCGCGATCTACAAAAAGATGAAAACAAAGTTAAAATTAGAAATAGCACCGGTGTTGCCAGACTAGTAACTGCAAGGTCATTTTTTGTCTTTTGAACAAATTCCTTAAAAGGTCATAACCCGTCGGCAAAAGAGTTATCGGCCAAAATTTGCTTATAATAATTTCGGATAGCTCTATCCCCCGCCATATTGTCATATGTAAACAACGTTAACAACTAACTCATGTAACATTAAAGTCCTGCAAGATCAGTACTAGTACTTTAAACAATATTAAAGTTACTTGGCGAATATTCATGGTTACCTGTATGCCAAACAAACTGAACCCAGACATATGTGCTTGCAGCAAAAAACAACCAATGGACTGGAAGTAGCATAAGGCAGATCAGATCCGAACAAAAGGCCAAAGTTAAAAACAGAAGTGAGAAAGCCTGCAAATAAGGTAATAAAGAAAGAAAAAAGTATTAAATAATCAATTGGAAAAGCTTGGTTTAAAAACAACACGACACGTTACACAGGGGGAGTAGCTTTGATAACGGGATAAACACTGCAATTGCCCACGTTGCACGAACAAACGAGCCGTGTAAACTATCGCCTGAATTGATTCTCCACTTACCAGACCCTGATACTTAAACGAATCATATGCACTCCGCAATAACAGCCAGAAAGGCCACATATATTCAAAACGGAATTCCAAAAGGAAATCTGCAGTAAGGACCATTATCCAAACCAGAAAAAACCTTACGTAGAGGAACACACTGGAAAGAAAAGAAACTCGATCAGACGTCGAATAACAGAAAGGGACGCCAGTATCGACAACACCGCAAAATATCTCAACTTCCTACCTTCCATAAATTGATTCTGTAATGCGGGAGCGTTTAATAGGGCGTCGAAGCTTTGAAGGATCAATAGTTCTTCTTTTCATATTGACTTCTACTTCATTGAGTGAGATGCTTTGTTAAGAATTCGAAGAAACGAATGGAGATTATTGAAAAGCGAAAATCAAACGAACAGCTACTGTCTTCTCGCCTCCCTACTGCGCTTGCGTTGATCGCGACGTGACGTCACCGGAAACAACATGGCGGTCAAACTTGTAAACTTCTGGTACCTGCAGGTGACGAATAAAAGTTGCAATTACAACAGGTTTTTTTCTGTTTCAGTTTTGTGTTGTCTGTGGGTTTGAGGCGTAAGGCAAATATGGGCAAATTAAAGTTTAGATAATGTTTGACAGTTTTCCAGTAAACGACACTGTAAAATGTTATGTACTTCATGTACTACTTCTCAAATTGAACCACTGAAAACCACGACATCTTGAGTCAACTTTTTAGGATAGTAGGTCCAACAGTTAAAAGTATTGAAGGCAAATACCTGAGTTAACACTTAACCCAGCACAAGAACAAAAATTTGGCAAAATGTGGTACTTTAAAACTTAAAAAAAAATAAAAAATATAAAATAATAGAAACTGAGGGAATGCATGAGTCGAGGGCAACCCCGTTTTTAAGAATTCCAAAAATAAATTCAAGGGTAACCAATCTTTTTCCTGCTAATTCACAGTTATCTTGAAGAACAACATGCAAAAGCAGCAAGCAGCATCAAGCTCGAACATGGGAGATCCATTCATTTGTTGTTGCCGGATCCCGAATCTAATTTTAAAAAAGGAAAAACACTTTCAATAAGAACCGACTGGTGCGAAAATCGTGTACGTGTTGCAAGCGGCGATCGTGATCGTGAACGTGAACGTGATTGGCATTTCCAACCGTGGTTTTGACATTTATACTTTCAATGCATAATCGTCTGCGAGAACCATTCTTTCAAAGTTTCCTCCAGATTTTCGCGATTGGTTTTACTTTTATACTAAATTTAAGGGGCGTTCTGCAAAATCTTCATAATAAAGAGCGTAAAACTATAATTGTTAGTAGATTAAAAAAAAGAGAACAGGAAATTAAAGAATTTGCGTTTTATTAGTTTTTGAATACGTGCTGAAGTGTAGTGAAACAGTAGTTATGCGCACGCAGAAAGCCGTTAGCGTACTGAAAAGTCTCGGCGAATTTCGGCTAGCTTCCGAAATTTTTTCATTGTTAAATTCTCGTGTTTTTATTTTTCTCCGTCTCGTAGTCTCGGATTTTCTCACAAAATGGCTCGCATTCTTGAAATCTCTAAATATATTTTGCTTGCAATTGAAATCTGTTTGGTGCCTTGGTATTTTAACTCTCGATCTCGGATTTTCGGTATCGTAACGTCCCGCTCTTAGATTATTCATTTTAAAAAGGCTGTCTCGGCATCGTGTTGGATTAATCATGCTGCTACGTACCCCTACTTTTAATAGGATAAGAAAAACAAACGCAAGAAGTCTTACGGCTGTTGAAGAATTAGCTAGAAGTTGCGACAACGTATGCAAAGATCAGACGCCCCCAACACTAAATAAACTGATAAAAGTGGTGTCAGTTCGTTTACGCTCAAAATGCGCTTTACAACGACGGAAAGCTACGAATGAACTTTGGTGGGAAAGAAGGTCACCCAAATATACAACCAGGCCGGGAAGAAGGTCACCCTAATATTCGACCAGGTCGGGGGTCGAACCGGGACAAAGGTCACCCAAATATTCGACCAGGCCGGGAATTGAACCGGGGTCCGGGGACCTCAGGATTTGGAGGCAGCTGAGTAATTGCAACATTTTTTAAGGCAAGTCCAAACTATTATAAAAGCTGCAGTTAAAACAAGAACAAGATAAGCAGAAAATCTAAGCTTGATAAGCAAACTAATTGAAAAGCACATCATTGCCGTTTCCATGACAAAAACTAATAGTAAGAAATATTCTACATGTAATACATTAAAAATTAAGGCTTCTTAAAGATTTGATTAAAGCGAGTTAAACAACGATAATTAGGTCGCTTGAATTTTCTTTAACGTTAGTTTTCGTGTCATTAATAAACAGAAACGTTTATTTAGGAAACACTAATTTTTATTGATTTCAATCCAGTGATTTCAACATGTTATGTCGGTACAAAATATAGCAGTAAATAGTATACAATACGTCCACCCGTCATTTGTAATTATATATATCTTAGTGATAGTCGCACAGCCGTTCGTTACTCAAAGTCAATAGAGAGTACGTGCGTGCAGGATATTGTTAATTTCTCTAGCAACAGCTGTGCGCATGTTAAAACAGTTTGTAAAAAGTAAATGTGTTTGCATTTAAGTCTAAATTTAAACTTTTTACTCATAATGTAATCTCGATTTCTTCCGGTACACAGCTGTGCGGGTTTTTTAAATTGAATTAAGCAATTTTCCCTCTGACTAAATTCAAGTCGCGTATGAACTCGAATTGTTTTTGGAAGGAAGAATTAATATAAAATCATTGAAGGAAAAAGCACCAAGGTTTCATAACACTTTCAAACAGTAATATAGTACTAAGCAATATGGCTATGCCTATGACAATTGTGCTAGTTATTGAAAGATAAAACTCCGGGTGAAAATGTTTCAGAGATGTCAACAATACATATATGTGACTGAGCAAATAACAACAACAATTAAACTTTTTTGCACAAAGTCTTTTAATACAATTACTATTTTTTCTCTTTGATAATCACCTGAGTAATTTTATCAAAAGAGTTATTCGCCTAAGGCTCGATGAATATCTGGGCGATGAATAATTTCCTCGACTTCGTCTCGGGAACTTTCACTAGATATTATCGCCTAAAGGAGCTCCTCCCCCGCCCCTCCCCCACAAAGGCCCTGTTAGTTGTTGACTGCGTGCAGCCTGGACCGAATTGAGCATGTGAGAGGGCCGGGAGGCCGAACTGCATGCTCTTCTTTTTCACTGTAGTGGGAGGAATATTTTCTTGTCAGTTGTCCGCATTTTATAGTTCAGATCATTGCAAAATGGCTTTGAAAGCTGTATGTGTTTTGGTTGGAGAAAAAGTCAAAGGGACGTTGTATTTCGAGCAAGACGTATGTATAACTTTACAAACCCCGGCTATATATTTGTCACACCTCGGGCTTGGCGAACTTGCTGTCATGTGCAATATGTACACATTGTTGCAAAGTCGTCGCATTGTGTTTAGTTCTTTCTCTTGTTTTCAGGCATAATTTAAACTTTGCAAAATATTTAGAACCTGTTTTGTTTATTTGAACTCTTTTTGTTTTCGTTTATGCATGCGAATTTTAAGATTAAGTTGTGTATATGTCTAATTTTAGATCGTTGTACATGTTATTAATATTATGTACGTTCTATCGCTTTGAATTCGAATGTGGTACAACGACGAAAATCTACACACTATCTACTATTAACAGTTATAAGACATTCGAGGCCAAATAAAACTCTCAGAATTTATGAAAAAAAGGTTATGTGGAAGATCTGGGTTCCGTGGAATTAGTGTTCATCACGCAGTCTGGACGCAATTCAATGGTGGTTATTAAGCTGTGAAGTAATACCAGATGGTTATGCAATATCGCCCGATAACTATTCCACTAGTTACAATTTGTACAAAATGAAAGAAAAATTAGAGTTAGAGCATCCACCAATCCTAAGTAATGATTAAGAAAGAGAAAAAAAAGAAAAACAATGTTTTTAGAACAAAGCAAAGATCCTGTGTCTGTCCCCAAATTAAGGTGTTTTTCTTATACAAGAGTTTTTCGCTCTATTTATTTTGTTTTTCACCACAGAAAAGTATCAGTAAAAAAATTGGAAGTATTCAAAAACACTCTCTCTGTGCTTTTACAAAGTTTAATTACAATAAAAAATTGGTGCTAAATATACAAAATATTGTACATCAATAAAAACGATTATAATTGACCAATAACTGCGTTTCTTGCTGAAATGGTAGTGAAACTGAATAAATTAAAAAGTTTTGTTTGTTCAGTCTCCCCACATATGTGACTGTGTAATATATTGGATGGTGAAGGGCGGGGATCTGTGTTTTGCAACTTTCTCCTGGTACAGTTTGTTTTGGAACCCCCCCCCCCCCCCTCCACCTCTCTGCTCTTTTCCTAACTTTTCAAGGTGATTTATTGTTTTTGTTTTCAGAAAAAGTAATTTGTATAAAAAGTTTACTGAAGTAGTCCCAAGATGACTAGAACATTGTTTCTTTCAAAGTATTATCTAGAGGAGATTTTGTAGTTAAAATCTTTATTCAGGACATAAGTCTGTTCTTCTATTTTCACAAACTATGTGGTCACAATAAGTAAAGTTTATTCTTCTACAGGGTGCTGGTGGACAGTGTAAGATTACTGGTGAAGTTACAGGTCTTACAGAAGGCAAACATGGTTTCCACATCCATGAGTTTGGAGACACAACCACTGGTAATTTGTTTGCATTAGTATCAGTTATTCACTGCTACCCACAACATAGCAAAGGCAGTGAAGCTATTTTTTGTTTAAGCGTGTTTGTTTGAGTGTTCTGTCTCTCCCAAGTGACTCCCATTCTAAGTCTTGCTGTGGCATCTTGACAGCACACAAGCTCTTTGTAGAATGTATGCCTTACCCTAAAAAAGACTGCTGTGACTTCAGATCATTAGTTTAATAATTAAAAGTATTTGTGTTGAGTTAAAAAGTATACTTCAATTTAATGCTTGTTTTGGATTGTTAGTCACTGCTTCAAGAACAGAAAATAGAAAACATCAGCACCATTGAGTGTGCTTGCCACTGGAAACAACAGTTTATTGTAAGTTAGCTTGAAGTTGCAAGGGCAAAAATTAAATGGTTTGATTTAGCAGTGGTCCAAATTTACTGGCTTGGCAAAAGATGTAGCAGTTATAGGGCATATGATTTAATCAACTAAAAGTAGAAAGCACCACCATTAAGGTTAAAATTTGCTGTTGGAAGTTCAGAGAGTCGACCCTTATTAATTATATTATATTATATATGTATTAATTATTACTTGAATTGAATTCCAGGATGTACAAGTGCAGGAGCACATTTCAATCCAGCAGGCAAAACGCATGGTGCCCCAGAAGATGAGGAAAGGTAGGGAGTTTGTAGCCCATTTTGTCAATGATTTAAGTCCCAATCAAGCTTATTTTTTTATTTTTTGGATTAAAACTGTTGTCATTTGTGAACTCAAAATTCAAATAACCAAAGAAAATTTCCATGTCTAAGTATGCTTTTTAATAAAAAAAAGATCGGAATGTAAATTTTGACTGAGGAGGCCGGGGACTGATAACCTGTGACGTAGCAGCAGTGAGTTATGTGATTTTTTTTTAAAAATAGTTTCTATTATTATTCTATTATTATTTCAAACATTTTCAAGGGAATAACTCATTGGTTAAAGTTATAACAATGTGACTATTGTAGCCAAAATTGAATTTTTTGAGATAAAAAAGATTTTTTCTGTGTCATGCCTCGTGCTATGTGATGTGCCTTCTGCTACATGCATCATCATTGCATGCTTCAAGTCTAAAAAATGTAACAGGAATGGTGAGAAAAGGTTTTATTTTTGAGAATTACTTTTATTAAAGGGTTCTACTTTTCATCTGGAACTTAAAAAATAAGCTTGATAGGGACTTTAACAATTGATAATATTTTGATACAGTGTGTTACAGTTGTGATAACAGGTGACTGCATTAATAATTGTGATTGTTTAAGATGCTTAGTAACTCAACTCAAATTGCTCATTAACTGATAGTACTAAGTAGCTTTTTAAAATGTGTTCCAGTAACAACAAAACAGGGCCATCAGAATGGAATTCGGGGGGAGGGGTGGCTGCAAGCATAGTGTAAAAGCGCAGCCAGTGAAAGTTACTACTTTTTGCTGTAGGACCACCCAGTTCCCCGCTTCTGATGGGCTTGCCAACATTGCTTTTGTTTCAACATCACCAAAAAATTATCTAAATTAAATATATACAGGCATTATGGGGATCTTGGCAACATTGTGGCTGATGCAAGTGGAATTGCAAAAGTGAACCTGGAAGACAAGCTGGTAACTTTGACTGGACAGCACTCAGTCATTGGCCGATCCCTTGTGGTAAGCAAGAAAAACTTCAAATTAAGATTTTTTGGTAATTTGCAAGTCCATAATTCAAAAGAGAGAACTTGTATCTATTTCCCCAATTGAAAACTTTCACATCAGTTATTGACATTCATTTGTTAAAATTCACTTTAGTTGTAGGCTTTGGGCTCCAGTAAAGGTTTGTTAGTGACATATTTCTTAGTCAAGGGCCAGATGCCTCAGTCTGAAATTAATTAAATTAAGTGATATTGCTTCCAAGGTTGTTTTAATCTGGGTCTCTTCTATAATTACTTTAAAAACTAGAGGTGAGCAAACAGCAACAAGTTCCTGGATCCCTTAGGGATGCCTTGAGTTATGTATTGTCTTAGAAAGTTAAAGCCAAAACAGAAACGCAAAATTTTACCAACGTTTCGAATCTCTACTTCTTCAAAAGAAGAACCAGAGTAAAGGTTAAAAGTTGGTAAAATTTTGCATTTCTGTTTTGGCTTCAACTTTCTAAGACATTCTTTAATTACTGTTACTGATAAGTTAATTGATTTCTAGGTACATGAAGGCGTGGATGACCTTGGCAAGGGAGGCCATGAGCTGAGTTTGACAACTGGTAATGCAGGTGGAAGGGCTGCCTGTGGTATCATTGGCATTGCCAAGAAATAAAGCAAGGGTTCCATTTGGTTTAGGCTTGTAAAGTGACAGTAACCCACTGTGTGTTCACCATATAGGTCGTCTTAAATTAACACTTCAGTAAGCAGCACTTGTTTATCATACTGTTGAAATAAATTGTTTTGGTTTGAATGTTTGCAGTGTCTTATTTCCAAGTTACACGCCAGTGGTCATCTGACGAGGTTTGTAAAGACAAAACTCTTCTTATTTTATACAGCTTATTCTTTTTTTTATGTGAAAATTAGTGTTAAAGGTTCGGGAAAAAGAATTTTATTGCTTGGTATTTAAATACGGGTCATATAATGATCAGTTGCTTATATTTAATATGTACCATTAAACCATACAATGTCGCAAATAGCATACAGCTTTTCACTGACTGCTAGTTTGTATTATTTTATTATGAAAAAATATGCTTGAAGTTTTGAACCTTGTAAACTTTTCTCCACATGCTAATTAAATATCCAGAATTTTTTTTCTTTCAGAGCTGCACAGTAGTTCATAGTTTAATTTCCACCAATTTGGTGTTTTTTTGGGGTTTTACAAGAAAAATCAAGGTTATTTTAGAAAAGCTGTACTTTTACAGGACTGGTGCAAAATCAAAACAAGATTGCTTTTTTTCTTCAGTTTTCTCTTGCCTTTTTCAAAGTATTTTTTAGGGTCAAAATCTCTGCTTTGGTATTTTTTAGGGCACTTTTTCACTTTACCAATGAGCATCCCAATCCCGTTTACTCTGAAGTACTAGCCCCCTCCCCCTCTGAGCATTTTGATATTCTTTAAGAATTTCCGAGGTTGGCATTATGGAATTTGCAGAGGTGTTGCCACATGTGAATGCACTTCAATTTGCTAGTCTGAGATTACTTCTAGTAAAAACAATAACCAATTTTTAAGACCAAGATCACAAGTGGGGGTCTGATTAGTTAATACAATGAGTCCATAGTTTTCAACGCAATGGGAGTCTTACACAAAGGCTCATTGGAGTGAGACATTATGGAATGGTTAATTCTAGTCAGTAACCCTTTTTATAATTCTTATGAAAGAAAACAGTGCCATACTACTGTACTAAAGGTGGACTCAAAGGCTTACTGAAGTCAACATCAAGAGTAAGGTTCTCAAATATTCAAGGCAATAACTCTGGAAGTAGAAACTGTTTCACCAATGAGCTTTTTCAAAGAAAAAGTTATACTACACAACGAATCCATAGTTTTCAAGGTTGCCAATGGGAGTTGCAAAAGGCGCCACCACGCACCTTGCTAATTAATCTGATTAATTACTTCTAGTTTAGATTTATTTATCATAATACAAATACTGCTTGTCTTTAGATATTTTTTTTATAGTCCTGACTGGTATGTTTGCACTAACCTGTGCAAACATGGCTGGAAACTATTATTTTGTAAAAGAAATCTCCAAATGCCACACAACTACCATGACTCTCTTTCTTTAAAAGGCCAGTCTGAGTCTGGAACTTGCTTTCCTTTGAATTCTACAACACTTGATCTGACATCCTTCACTCATTTTTGGATCAAATTGGTAATGCAAAATTATTACTCCACTACCAGCAAAACTATCTGTCCTAAGTGCAATGTCGTGAGACAACAGAAACTAAAACCCAATTAGCTGTTCTTTTTGATTTAAAGTATTCTTCAAATGTTTTTTTAATTTCAGCCCTCATTAATTTGGGCAAGATGTTATGGTAACCCTGCCATAAAGGTGTTTTTGTGTGTGTAAATTGAGGGAGAAGCTAATAAATAAAACTGTTTGAACTGGCTAATCGGGGTGTATTTGGAGAAACCAAGAGCAGCGGATCACTTTGTAAGATCAATTTTCATTTTCTCAACACTAATTATTAGTATTTCATATATGTTATATAAGAGAATTTGGATGTTGATAACTGAGAGTCAAGGTGCTTAATTAAGTAGCATTTACATGTAAAAGTGGGTCTCGCAAGCAGGCCTGATACTGCAGCAAGTGACTTCATGGTACAACTGTAGACCTTGGGCCAGCTGCCAAATACAGGTTTTGGTTTTGAGGGTTTTGTAACTCCACAAAGCAGCCCATGACATGGTCTCATATTAATCAGCAAACAACTTGATTGGAAACAAAGCACAGGTGTTTTATTTCTTGCAATAACTGCTTGACAACTACAAAATACAGAACAAAAAATACTTTAAAGAACATATACATTTTGACCAGAGATTATTTGAATAAAGAGAAAACTTATTAAAAGGGTTTTTATTAAAAGTATGAATGTCAACTGCCTCTTTCAACCAGCTGATCAAAGAATTTCACTGGATTTGTTAACCTTCAACCTGAAAAGGAAAAAGTGAAATTCTTTAGTCACAGACTGAACTTTCTTCTAACACTAACTGTTACTGACATTAAAATAAAAAGTTCAATATTTTGTGTTTCAGATTTAGCTATATTACGCTAAACTTCCCAATGTTTTTTAACCCAATAACAATTGAAGAAATCAATGTCAATCGAAGCTAATTAATTGATTGATATTGACTTATCAATCACCAATCCATGACTGAAATCGTTGTGATATTTATCAATAGATTTCCGAAAAAGAACATGTTTATTCCTGGCCTGGGAAGATTCCATAGCAATCATTGTTAATCGATAATACAATTTGAATTTTCTGTGTGATATTCAATTGGCCATTTATTGACTGAAACCAATCGATGGCAATTAACCAACATACTGCCGCCTGGTTAGCCTAGTTGGTAAGGCGCCAGTCTTTTGTGCGGGTGGCCCGGGTTCGATTCCCCATGCCAGACCTTCACTCAGGGTCTTAAAACAACTGAGAAGAAGGTACTGCCTTTGCTCTAACATCTGCAAACGGTTAGACCTTCACGTCTTCTCGGATAAGGATGTTAAAACACAGGCCCAGTCTCTCAATCTTCTATCGAGGGACTTAAAAGAACCCACAACAGTTGCCGACAAAGAGTAGGGTGCTCCCGGTGTTGTGGTCTGTCTCTTCTACTAACTGAGGGCAACTTTTATGAAAACAGTTGTGAGCCGCGTAGAATGGACTGTTTAAGACCCTCAATATCAGAGTCAACTGTAAACTATTGTTAAGTGCCTTTGATCATCTACCTAATGGAAAAGGCGCTATATAAACGCTAACTATTATTATTATTAACCAATTTTCATAGAATGTTATCGATTTATTTGACTAATTTTGGATCATCCATCTCGTCGAGTTAGTGTGCCGGGAGCTTTAACATGTACAGTCGACATACCTCCTTTTCGTCAGTCTGTGGTTCATACACTTGCAGCTGCAAAAGAAATTATGAAAATTATTCATGTGCATTGGCAGGCTTGTACTAGATGTCTTGAGTAATAAATTATAGACCGAAATAGTTTCTTGGGCATTATCTCCCAGCAGAACTTACACTTAAACCACACCCAACAGTTTAAATTCAAAATATTAAACAAGTTCAGGAAAACTTTACTTTTCGTTTCAGTAACTTGCTCTTTTGATCAGTTCTCATTTTCTCATTACCAAGTTTCTTATTTTGTATGTGTTATGTAAGGAGAAGTTAGATGTTTATAACTGACTGGGACTGAAAGGGATCAATGTTTAATTTTTGAAATAACATGTCTGTTTTTGACTATTTTTAATTAGTTGTTTCATTTTTAAAACAGTATCCATAACAAGCCAAAAAACCTTTGAGCAATGACATAAGTACATTTAAAATTTTATTTATTAGAAAAAATGAATCCAGTCTGTCGATTCTGTTAATGCTATGCTCTGTACAAATAATGCCTTTAATTTTTTAAAAATCTACTTCATGTATGCTAACCTTGTTTTCAGTTGATAATGGCATTATGAAGCCACAATGGCATGCATTAAACTAGTCAAAATAAACATACATAAAAGGTAGATCTCTGTTTTAAGGAAAAACATAGTATGTTAGTTAATTAGTGAAATGATGTTAAATAATTTAATTAGTCAACCTAGGCAAATGTCACTTACCATAAATAATTTTAAGAAGAAACAAAATTGTTTATAAAAATTATCTTACAAAATAACTTGCAGGTTGTGAAGTGTTTTCTAACTCAGGCATTTTAAACCTGACACTGTGTCGTAATTGGCGAGATGTTGTAGCAGTATTAACTGGCTCCTTATCTGAGTTATTGTTACAGGTACAGCAAAGGTTCTGAATTTCACAAAAGTTTTTTTTAAGTTATGTGTGAGCAGGTCAGTTGGTTTGTTAACCCATATGTGGCTAAATAGCGTAGCATAGCAGAGAGATTGGCGCAGTGGTAAGATCTCTGCCTCCAAATCCTGAGGTCCCGGGTTCAACTTCAATTATGTGTGAGCAGGTTAATTGGTTTGTTAACCCATATGTGGCTAAATTTTACAGAAGCTTTATTAGAAGCAGGTACCCGGGAACCAATACCCGTCTACTTTGAGCATGGTATCCGGGGTATTTCAGTGGCAATCAGTTTATAATATAAATTTTGATTAAAAGTTGGCATGTAACCTCAGTAAAGTTTTGAAAAATGGATATTTCCAGAGCATTCCTTAGTACTACATAATAGCTTTACACCTTCAATGCTCACTGTTTTAATATCTACTGTCCGATATATTGTTTCATAAGTGTTTGGTATCTGCCTACTTTATCTTCAGTACCCCTCTATTTTAATGAATCCCCTGATTTTAAATTTAAACAACATAAAACCTCAACAAAACTGCAAACTTCAGAATTCATTGAAGCACTGAACATTTTCAAAATCTACTTGTAAAGACAAAGAAATTGAATGGTCACTTAGTTTGTAGGTTTTCATGCAGTGGTTTTAGAGTAAGAACAATTACTGCATTAATTATTTTTCAGTTTCATGAACCATTTTTGGCAGGATGCTCAAGGGTTATGATTACTGTACTTATTCTAATTTAAGCGCCCCCTAATTTAAGCGCCAACTATGAAAATAATTTCTGCTTTGTTTCCCATTAAGGCGCCACGGAAAAACGTAATTATTTTTTCTGGCGCTTAATCTTTAGAATATATTTGTTACTGGATTTTCCACAACAGACAATAAGTTTCTTTCAAAATACAATTCACCTCCAAGACAATATATATTTATTTTGAACCAACAATTAGTTTCACACAAAAAACAATTAAATGACTTTTAACAAATCTTTCGAACGTATATACAATAGGAATTCAACAAATTTCTTTTAGACTGAATTAAATGATCTTAGAAGAATTTGGCTTTTGGTTTTTAGAATTTGAGGAAATAAGTACAGTACTGAAAGTGAAAACAAAATGTGGCAATACATTAGAAGTGCACATTTGTGTTGGAAAGAAAAGAACATCGCCAGCTAATAGGAAAACAAGATATTTTAATCTAGTGGTAAAAGAAGTTAATCTTTTCTCAAACCAAACGACCTATTAGGCCAGCGGTTATCCCCAGTTACTTTGTACAGTTTGACTTTTCCTGGACAGGACACAAGGCAAGTTAGCCCCCAGCAGAAGCTGGTACACATTTAAACAGCTGAGTCGACTGGAACAGGTAGGGTAAGTCGTAACAAAGTGTTCAAACCATAGCTCGAAATTTAAACTTTAGGGTTATGATGAGTCAAACTTGCTAACCACTTGGCCACAATATCTTTAGAAATTAAAACTAAATAGTTAAAAAAGCCTTTAAATTAGAGTTAAAAAACTATAACATAACCACTCTGGCATTTATTTTGTTACAAAATGAATCAATTCATGAGCTTTTGTGTTACCAAAGAAAGTTACCAATTGAAAAGAGGTTAGTTACTATCAGTTACTGGATGGTATGTTATTACAAAACATCCATTGCGCTTTTAACAGGAGAGGCCTTCAGGAGAACAATTACTCTTAATTAATAATATTACAAAGAATACTCTGAAGTCCCTTATGACAGTATAGAGCAGATGAGTAGTACAGGAAGAAAAATCTTTCAAAGTTAATAATAGAATATAAAATGGAATGGTAATTTGTATAGGGTGCAAATATTTCAAATACAAGATTGTAAAATAAACCATAACATTACTATACTAATTAATTAAAAAAGTATGAAACAACTTTTTTTCTTGGGGATAGGTGCTGTTTCTTGTCAAAAACCAAGATTGACGAGTGTAAAAACTGAACATTATATCCCTGGCCAGAAGAAGAATATTGATAGTCTGAAAACCTGCAGTGGAAACGCTTGGCTTCCGGAACCCAAAAACTAAATAATAGTACAGTCCCAAATAGAGCCCATATAGAGTGGAAATTCAGTCAAAAATAATAAATAGTACACATATTATTATTAAGGACTTCAAAGTACCTTATTTTACGTCACACTCGGTCAAGAATTTGTGGCTTTTTAAAGTACTAACCCTCTGTTTCAATTCATTATTTTCCATTGTCAGCTGTTCGTTTCTCTGCTTCAGTTCAAAGACTTCATTTCGCAAAGATTCAACGTCTGCTGTTTCTGGAGGGCCTGCACGTAGGTGCTGCTTTAAAAAGCTACATGCAAATTTTTGTTAAGGAAACTCATATTGTACTATTTCTAACAACATTTTTATTTAATATGTCATAAGGTCAACAATGTAAATATCTCAAACAAAACGTTTTTTGTGGAAAATTAAACATTAAATTACTGTAAAGCCCCCCGTCTAGAGCTTCAAGTTTTAAATAAGCCCCTCCTCTCTAACAAGCCCCCTCCTAAAGTAATGTATCCCTACTCTTTTTCAAGCCCCCTGTCTAGAGCTTCAAGTACTAAATAAGCCAGGGGGCCAATACAAAGGCCATGCAACTAAAACATAAGGCATATTATGTCAAAAATACATTTTGTCAATGGTTATTTTATCAGTTTCAAATCAATGACATATGTTTCGCTTCTTTATATATATTGGTTTGCACCAGAGAGTTCGAGTAAAAATTTCAAGATGTGAGTACAACTGTTTAAAATGAACAAAATATTTGAAAAAGTTTTACCTGTCTGCTTGTAAGCATGTATTACGGTTGTTTTTACAGCAAAGTGAGTTTGGTGTCGATAAGGTCCACTATTGACCACTTCTTAAGAGATGACCCATTTGAATTGACATTTGAGAAATGAGTCAAACAACAAATCACTTCAGATAGTTAAGATGCAAAAAACCGCTATCTCAAGGTTCGCAGTTTGAGGCCACAAAAGAGTTGAAGGCATGATTTCTTTCATTGAGTGATCAGCTGATTGACCTTTGAGCAATTTGCGACAATTTCACTGCTATTTTGACTCTCATTCACCAAAACTCTCAAGCCTTACAGTCACAGACACATTTCATCCAACAACCGACTGCAAGTCCCATGTCTCATTCAACTTAAAGAAGTTTCTATTCAAGAAAATCTAATTCTGTCAGTAATTGTCGCGCTACTGCATTGCAGCCTTACAACAAGCAAATTGCACAATTTCGGGAGCTGTCACTCAAGCGATTTTTGGTCAAATTCAATTGTTGATCGACATGATGATTCTTTATAGCCATTGCCATTCACTTTTCCCATGTTGTTTTACAAGAAACTCTTTAAAAAATCTTCTCTTAGGCTGAGATTCTTTGTGTGAATGGTAAGTTGTTTGACTCTTTTGCATCAATTAATTTTCACGCATGAGTTCAATGGCATGGAAGCGAGTCGCTAGTTTTGGTGCATGCATAAATTAAAACGATTGTGAGAAATTAAAAACCAAAATTCTTAAAAGCTGTTGAATTTTTCTTGAAATCACCTTGTTTGTATATACTAAAACAATTATTCTCTTCAGTCTCAGCGAATAGTGGCTTTTAGAATATTCACCTCGACTTCTGAGAATAATTGCCATGTCAGCATGTGTGTTTGCATCTACATATTACGCATAATTTATTCTTGACATTTTTTAAAAGTAACTGCTCTATTTTCTCTTCAAGTTTGGCACATTTTGAAACAATGTTGCCAATGAAAAGCATATAAACTAAATAGTTTTCAACAAGTTACTTGATTCATTACTTCACGACTTCGTTGTCATTCTTACATTTTATGATACAACTGTTTTTAATCAAAGTCAAAGATATTTTATTGCCTTACACTTTTTCCATATCATAACTTCACTTCAAGACTTCATCTGAACTAACGCCTTTGCGGATTACAATTGTTAAAGTTTCACTATGGTTCAAATTAAAAGTTTCACTGTAGTTCAGAGGAAGAGGAATATATTATGGTTGTGCACCTTAACTTGAAGTGAACACTGCATAAACACGTTGTCGTTAGATTATAAAATACATTGTAGGTCGTTGGGGTCGAGAGTCAATGCTGTAGTGTTTTAAAAATAACATACAATCTACAAAATGGAATGACTATATATGCTACAAATACCGAATTACGGACTGATGTACACAAGATAATGACAAATTGAAACTGCGTGTGCATCAAAGCATGTTTCGTTATAATTAAAGGATACTCCAAAGCATTGCTTGGTTTCTCTGGTTCTTCGTACAAATTCACCAAAACTGTTCAAAAAAGTCAATAATTTAGCATCAGTGCGCTTCTGTCAAGAAACAAAGGTCAGATTGTAACAAAGGTTTCAATGTTCTGACATGACAAACCTTTCGTAAGTGCATCAAGAACTCCTGCTTTTTCCAAATATTTCCTGAACTCTTCACGTTTGGAATCGGCGACCTTGGTGACAGACAAAAATTCGTTTAGTCATTCTCCGAAATCTAGCGACAAAGATCTAAATTACAACCCACACGAAAAGAAAAGTGTTCACTCACTCGGTACTGTGATGTCATTGTGGTACAATTGAGTAAAACTTTTGAGTTTTATGTTGCTAACAACTTGAGTTTGCTTGAAAAACACAACTTTTGAGGGACAATCCGAGGGACTCGTGCCAGTCTCTTTTCGCCTTTTCGAAATCGCTCGCAACCAGTTTCCTGGCCCAACGGTGGCAGCTTTTAGCGACTCTAAGAAAGAGCGCGAATAATGAAATATATCTGCCTTCCGGTTTATAAAAAAACGCTTCCATAACAGATTTTGACACAAGATGAAACATATACCGGCCCTTGCCATGGAATCATAGGTGTTTTGGAACTGGGGGGGAGGGGGGATTGAAGTGGGCAGCTGTTCCCTTCATCTTTGGATCACTTGAGATGATTTTCACTTCATTTTCAATTTCTTTTGTACCAGCTTTCTCCTTGCAAACTGATTTGGAATTTGTTTTCATATTCATTGCATTTCACAATTCCTTTAATTTCTTTTGCTTTCTCCTTTTCTTTTTTCATTTTTCTTTTGACTGTTATCCTTTTTAAAATTTTTTCTTAATTTTTTTGCATTTTATTTGTTTCAACTTTAAAGCAATGGATTTACCTTTTGAAAAGATGACTTTAGTTTGCTTTCAGTATTTTTTCTTAACCATTATGTTCTCTTTTTTATTTGTTTTTTGCTTGTTTGCCCTATTTTTCTTATGAGAATGATCGACCACCATAATCAACCAGCTTGAGTAAACATCTTGAAGGTGAACAAAATTATGAAAGTTATCTACAAAATATTTTATTCAAATGTCGATCAGTCTTGATCAAACAACTTATTAATTTAAAAATAACCATAAACATTTCAAACCAAAAGCTTTGATGAAACAAAACTATCGAAGCACATTTTAAGTCAGTTTATTCTCTTACCTATAGACAAGTACCAAAAACACTCTAACAAGCCAGTCCCCCTCTCTAACAAGCCCCCAATTTAGAACTTCCCCCCCCCCTCAATCTCAACATAAAGACAAAGGAGCTTAAATGAAAGAGGTACTGTATTGTGTAAAAATAATTTTTCCAACAGCTGTTTGATCTGTTTTAGTTTTGGAATGGTGCTGGTTATAATGTCAAAGGAACACAGAGTCACTAGTTAGTAGAGAGTTGGAAAAAGGAGGTCCTGTTCTCAGTTCACAAGAAATCAAAATCGAAATTCACAGTTCACAGGAACAATTATTAAAATAAGCATTTCACGAATCACAACTAACATGACTAATAGTTTATTAGTTATTTTAGACTGTCAACAGCTGCATTCAGTACAACACTTATAGTGCTACAAACCAGTCTCTGATGGCTAAGGTTTTTTATGCGATTAATTCTTTGGTCTTGCATCTCAATAGAGTTTTAGTTCTTTTGTTCATGAAAATTAATAAAAATTCAATTCACAATTCTTGAGAAATAAAACACTTATTGGTCAAGTCAAGTCACCACAGAAATTTCATTCAAATTTCAGGGGAATTGTTTTCCTCCATTCACAAATTATGGCATTTAAAAACCATTATTCATGAATCACGGGAAACCCCTTTCTGCCCCTCATGTTATTAAATTTGTATTTCTCTTTTTGGCTGTTGTCAATCTTAAAATAGGCTCCTCCCCCCCTCTGGAGGTCAAAACATAAACATATTAATTTTAAAGCACTAAAAGTAAATACATGTGAGTCCTGTGAAAATTTAATATAAATAGGAAGTAAACCATTTCATGTCGATTCATTTAAATAAAATAATTCAATTCAGTGTTGTTGTTTGTTTCTGCAAATAAATAGCCTATTAAACTCATGCTCCATACCCTGCAGTTAAAAAGTGCATCTGTATAAACAATGTTCGTCCTGTACAATTCAAAGGAAAACTTACATTCTTTCATACAAGAACTTTGTTGCATGTATAATTTTCTTAAATAAATTAAAATGCAACAATTTTGTTGCAAGCAGTAGAAGTTTCAAAAGTCTGCACCGTTTCTCAGTAACCAGCTGATTCACATGAAGCAAGCAATAGTGTCAATTATTGTGACTTTTACACAGTTGCAAGCATAAAACTTTGTCAGCGACACAATGGCTGATCATCTGAAGCATTCAACTCGTATTCCTAGGACTGCAAGTTCAAGTCCTGGTCAGATCACTGTGTTATGTGAAATAGACACTAAACCCAACTTGCTCCAGTCGACTCAGCTGTATAATTGAGTACCAGCTGTGAATCTAATGGGGGATGATCTGCTATTGTTTAGTGTCCTGTCCAGGGGGGTTAAAGACTCTAATTTGCCTAAAACTGAAAAGCAGAGATAAGCACCAGCCTAATTGGCCACTTTGGCTAAAGAAAGGATATAGCTAGCTTGCTAGCTAGATAAGCACAAAATTTGAACAAGTTGGGAAAGTCATTTGTTCAATGTCACTGCATAGTGCTTTCCAAGGTACTAACTCAAAATCTTTTGACGTAAGATTAGAGACAACCACCACATGTCCTATATAGTACTGCTTTTGCACATCTTAGTAATACCATGAGCTTTGAACTTGCTAAAATTGATGTGTGTTCAAAGTTCTTCATACTTGGGTTACTTTTAAAAGACCGAGCTCATCAACTCTCCTGGAAGAGTAATCATACAACATGCCCCACCTTCAATTGCAAACGGCAGACTGACAACTCCTTGCCAAGTTTCAGTCTCGATGTTGAAACATACAATATCATCGAGCTCCTTACTCTCAGCATCCAGACCCCCAAAAACATAGATCTTGTTCTTTACAGCAGCGACTCCACTGTGTGATACAGGAGAAGGGAGAGGGGCCATCACTCGCCATGTATCGGTTGTAGTCTCATATATTTCACAGAAAGCTAGCTTCATAACATTATCCAATATATCCTCGCCACCTATTACATATATCATTTGATCAATACAGACACTGCATGCATCTGACCTTCGGCACTTCATGGGGGAAATATCTATCCAAATGTCAGACTCAGGGTCATACAGTTCTCCTGTATTAAGAGGGAGAAAATCCTCCGAGCCATAACCACCAAGGGCATACAGAAAGCCATCTGCAGTGGCAACACTGTGTCTGGTGCGAGCCGAGTTCATCTTACTAACATACTGCCACCTGTTTAAACGAGGGCTGTACCGCTGAACAATGTCTAAAGGGCTTCCTTCAGCATTGCAACCTCCTGCAGCATACAGATAGTCCCCTAAAACTGCTACCCCAACCCCCGCAACTTCTTTCCTCAGTGACATAACACTTGTCCACAAGCCTGCTTTGGGGTCATACAGTTCTACACTACGAAGAGCTGCCTTGTCATTTGATGCCCCACCTACAACATAGACCATTCCTTCATACATTGCAATCCCATGATTTTTCCTGGGTGTCAGCATTGGTGCAACAGGAACACACTTACTTATAGCTGGTACAAACAAACTAACACCATTTGAAATGCGATACCCTTGGTCGCTTATTAACCCCCCTGTGGTTAGCACACCACACTGGCACCCCCTTGGCTGGTAAATTTGAACACCATTTTTTTTTACTTTCTCAGGGGAAGATAAATATTCTTTGGCAGCTGCTACATACTGCTGGCAAATTTCACTTCTCTTTACCATATCATCCTCCTCAACAACCAACAACAGGTAGTTTCTTGGGAGATAGATCAGTCGTACATGTGAGAATAACTCATGAAAGCATCGCCGTCGCGCATCTAAATCATACTTGGTCCACTTGACCAGAGCTTCAAAAACATCTTCCTCCTTGGCTACAAGGTCATTTCCTGAAATGATTGAATCCATCTCTTTTACACTTAAACTGTTGAAATTCTCGCTCTTGCAAACAACATGGAAGTTTTCCTGTGCAAATATCTGGGCTTTCTTGTGCAGCTCTACAAAGCTATATCTCTCAGCTACTTTAAGGATGGTTAAACAGTTTGTAGCAGTCATTTTCTTCAGTAAGAAGTTGCACCCTTTTTCCTTCAGCTTTGGCATCAACATAAAATCTGCAGCAACAACTAAATCCAAAGCGTTCTCTTTATTTATGTTGATTTCTCCAGAATACATAAAATCTAATACTAATCTGACAGTCTTTTCACTTAGCTCGTCCAGTTTTATCATGTTTTCGACGTTCTCTTTCATTTCGTTTGAAAGCAAAGCTTTGAAGAATGGACTGTTTGCTGCCAATACGTTCCGATGTGCTGGAAACAGCGTACCTCCGACACTTAAGGTAACGTCACAAAACAAGCCATCCTTGCGAAAATCATTTAACATTTCAATCAGTCCAGAGCAGAAGTTTTCGTCCAATATTTTCTTATCCATAATGATTGCTATTGAGATAAAATGGCGAAATGCTAAGCAAAAACACCAAACAACAACAGAAATTTCGACAAAACCCAAAGGCAAAACACCTGCCCTCCGAAGACGGCGTGGGGATCTGGACACAACCCGCCCGCAACACTTTGCATTGGTTTGTGGGATCGCTTGGACTTCCAGCCGCCATGTTTCTTTTCCGAGTACATGGCCTTGTAGCTTGCTAAATTTAACCTTTTTCACGACCATTTCCTTTCTAAGTCAAGATGGGGGACATGGAGATCGTTAGGCAGTTCAACAGTGAAGTACGTGTGCTTTAAATTGGTTATCTCGAGATTGCCCACTCATACCTGCACGTGTTAACCCCAGTGACCGAATCACTGATTTTCGTTTTCTTCTCCCAGCTGTCTACAATTTACGAAACAAAGCCACCAATTTCAAAAGCAAAAGTGACATCGATTACGCGACTTGCAATTAAGGCAATCAAGGTAAACTCAGTTATTTAAGATGAATGAGCTTTCAGTTAAGTTGTATATTACTTGTTGTGAAATGTTGGACTTTCGTTTACCGCACTTCCAACCTTTGATTACATTTGCAGTACTACAAACACGTGGTGCAGAGCATTGAGAAGTTTATACAGAAAGTAAGTAATTTTTGGGTTGCGTCAGTAGATCAGCTGCGTTATTTCGAGAATCTGCTGTCGTTAAATTAAGCTTATCGTCTTTAATTTGTCCTGACAGTGCCGCCAGGAGTACAAAGTTCCAGCCCTCTATGTTATGGATTCTCTCATTCGGGGTTCCAGGCACCAGGTACAGTAATAGATTAGTTGCGTTAGGTCAACGTGCTTATAGACCATATTTTTCTTAACATCTAAGGCCAAACTATGAATGCACTAAAATGCTTCCACATGGTAGCATGTTTGTCATTTCTCTACTAAGTTAAGACAGTTCAGCTGTAGTCCATAAAAGTTCTCTGAAGTTTGAGAGTTAATCCAAACGATACTTAATATCCTTTGACAAGCATTCACTACCATATAAACCTAAATAATTTTAAAAATATTACTTGTTGCTGTCCTGAATTTCTTTTTACTTTGTGGGATTGTACGATTTTTCCATCATTTATGAAACTTTCCTAACATATTAAACATATTTTGTTACTGCATTTTGGGTTGAGGTGCTATTGCAAAGTTGTAGAAGTATTCTCAATTGTAGTCAGATATTTTTTTTGGAAAAACACCTTTGCATAGACCCTAAGTGATGTGGGCCCGTTTGTACGAAGCCTGGATAAGCTGCCCACTGGATAAAAGCTAATGGTCGTCACTAATAAATAAAAAACTGTCTGAGTCTTTGTTGAATTCTCTATGTCTGGTTGTTGAGTGAGTGGAAGACTCCCAAACTAACGGTTTGAATGGTGTCAAATAACTTTCATTATAGTTTTACTGCATAAAATAGAAAGCACTTATCCCGGGGATAGCTTATCCAGGCTTGGTGCAACTGGGCCCTGCAGAAAATGAACAAAATAGCCATTTTAGAGACCCTAATTTTTTAAAATTTCTGAGGGGTTATACCCCCTCACCCCCTCGATACCCTTACCTTTGGCACTTGTCGAAGTATGAACATAATTATTAGACCAACATTTGGGGGTCTCAAAGCTTGGTAACTGAGTAATTAAAATTTTGGGTCAAAAGTAACTAGGCATTTTTTATTTGCGTACAAGTCTGACACTTTTTTCTACTTCTAGTTTGGTGCCGACAAAGATGTCTTTGGTCCCCGCTTTGGCAAAAACATCAATCAGACATTTGAGGTGTTATTCAAGTGTCCACCCGAGGACCAGGTAAGCAAATTACTTGCTTATTAACATTTCAATATAAGAAAGATCAGTAATCTAGAAATTCTACTTATAAACAAATCTTTGTTTTTTAGGGTCGGGTTATCAAGGTACTTAACTTATGGCAGAAGAATGGAATTTATGGCCCTGACATAATCCAGCCATTGTTAAATATGGCATCACAAAATAATTCACGAGGTGAGGGAAACTTTGGAGGTTTTTCAGTTTCTCACAGCGCCTTGACAAGCTGCAAAATAGCTAGTGGTGGTGAAAAGATTAGGTCCCTAGATGTATAGGGCTTACTTAAATCTTTTGACTAATGAGAGGGAGAGAGGGTCTTGTCAGAGAGAGGGTTAAATGCAAGGCAGCTGTATTACCCCCTTCTTGAATACTCCTCTGTATTGTATACCACATGTTTTTACCCATTATAAGGTTTTAACGTAACTCAGCCATTATGATTAGCTGTAAACATTTTAAAACTTGAAGCACCTATCAA
>JAOBAT010017457.1:0-32093 GCA_026413305.1 Hydrozoanthus tunicans | reverse complement strand
CCCCCCCCCCCCCCCCCCCCCCCCCCCCCCCCCGCAGTTGTACTAGTATATATATATTTTCTCTCGTGATTACCATTGGTATATATATCAATGAAGAGTAAGGCAATTGCATGCAGAAGTTCAACATATACTGTTGTACAACAGAGAGACCTTTAAAAGAAACCGGGCTGAGCGTAAAAACTTTTAAAAGAAAAAACGAAGAACAAACTTGTCGGACTTAAACTTTTCAAAGACAAAGTACCCTGTAAAACAGTGAGTTAGTTACACTGCTTATTTTATTATTTACGCACATGATTATTGAAATTGAAATTGTGAAACAAACAAGACATGCATCTTGAAAGAACTTGTAAGCCTCAAAATATGAAAAAACGCATGCAGCTTCTCGATATCGATGGCTTAGTAAAGAAGTTAAAATTATCTGATAAAATACTAGACAAAAAATTAAAATGTTCAAAACTCATAACTAAGATGATGCCATAGAGCGGCGGAAGCTCAGTTTTTAAAATAATCTTTTGTTTTACATTTTTGAAGCAGCTTCAGGTAGAAATACACCATGCTACTGAAGGACAATTTTAATTGATCAATAAATTAGGATAAGATAGGCTGAGGTGTGAGTGTTAAAAAGAGTAAAGAACAAACCTTAAATAAGCCATTTTAGTTTCTTTTCATAAAAGGTCAGTTTATATCTAAAGGTATTGTTTGTAATTTAGATTACCCTGTTCTGTGGATTCATTAATTATTATTTTACATCGTCGAGTTTTGTTAGTTAAGAAAATTCGCGTGCTCAACTAGCTAGCAACCTGTGCGAAACTAACCCTTCGTCTACAACAACTTTATTTACACTCATTTAAAACTAAAGGAAATGCGACAATTATTAAAATAAGATATTTAGATTTGATGCATGTAGGCCACTTGTATTGATAAGGGATAATCAGGACAAGTGGCCTTTAGACAATTAATTAACGATGCATTTTAAAAGGCCAGGCCTTACCGAAAAAAAATTAAACATTCAAAAGTTTAAAGCGTTTTCGACAAAAATGTCATTATAAGGGTTTTGTTTGGCCGCTTGTTTTGAAAAGCTATGTCTATATTTAACACCTGATTGATTTAAGTCCAGCACGTTTAGTTTTGAACATTTTAGCCTTTTATTCAATACTTTATCAATTTATAGCGAACTCAGTCAAAATAAAGTTATTCGTTATGGCAAGGATTGGAACCAACCTCGTACCCAGGCTCTTCCCTTTCGGGAGAGGGAAGAGCCTGGGTACGACGTTGGGTTTGGAACTAGTCTCGTTTCCAGGCACATTGCATACAGGTAAATTGAAGTTTTGGATTGAATTCATGAAGCTACTTTTTTTGAACAGTAGGTCCGGAATAGTTTGATATTAACTGCCAATCTGTAAAACGCGCAACAAAGAAGTTTCAGACCCCCTCTCGTTCTTTGCTGCTGTATTCATGAGAGTGGAGACTGGCACTACAACCAAACACGTCACATTTCAAAATGGCGGGCGCGGGAAATTCACACCGTAGAAATGATCAATTTTAAAGAGGGGGAACAGGATCCGCCGATCCGCGCAATTTCAATGCCAAATCCGTCGACCCAGCCAGTGAGAGATCTGCAGTTCGGCTAGAATTATGCTTTGAATCTGTAATCCTAACGAAGTTTTTTGGCTAAATTTTCCCCCCTCCCCCCTACAGTTTCTTGGCGTTAAGTTTATGTACAGAAATATCAAATTTGAGCTGTTGATATGATGTGGATATGATTTGAGGCCAAAGATGTAAGATTATACAGCAAGCACTCATAAATAAAATTGTGCTCGGAAACCTTTGAGCAACTCTTAGTACTGCGAATAACTTTTCCCTTCCTTAGCAACTTTTAAGTCGACAAAAAACTGATCAAACCATCAAAAAGGTCTCATTAAAAGTTTTTTTTTATTAAAACGGGTCAAAACTAAGGATGTCGTATTATACATTCTTACAAGCAATTTATAAAACATTACTTGCGTCCACGATTTGGACAGCAGCTATTAATCTAACGGGCGCTTACATCCAGCGGTTATTCACAAAATGTGTTTAACGATCAACAAGACAATGCCCTGGCTAACTATCTCAAGGCTTCAGTCATGATGAGATACAACAATGCAGGAGGATGTAGACAT
Source organism: Hydrozoanthus tunicans (assembly GCA_026413305.1). Lineage (NCBI taxonomy): Eukaryota > Metazoa > Cnidaria > Anthozoa > Zoantharia > Hydrozoanthidae > Hydrozoanthus > Hydrozoanthus tunicans. The sequence continues at coordinate 29,934 of JAOBAT010017457.1, read as the reverse complement.
TATTTGCATTGCTGTATCTTATTTATCATTATAAGATAGTGTCTATAAATTGACAACTGTCTAAAGCCGCTGTTATACACGTTGAAATAAAAATAAAGTTATCATTTTGTGAAACTCGTCTCGCTCGATCTTGTTACGCCTCACTGTGTAAGCCAATCAACGTTCCCGAACAAGTTCCAACCATTGATGTAACGCGGTGCACAACGCATGTAGTGAGACTTGGTTCGCTTCTTTGTTGCACACAAGTTTCAGCTAAATGCTTCACCGTGTAACAGAGGCTTCAAGGTTTACAGTCAGCACTATATGATGTCTATAGAACAGTATATATAACATTGTTGTTTACTCATTACAAACGTCATCAGAAAATACTTTCCATTATTACATTGAGCTTAAAGTTAACATCGTGGAGCGTTCAATTGATTACAGCAAATGATGTTAAATTACAGATACGTCACAGTGTTTTGAGTAGCAAGTTTAGTAAAATATGGCTGTCAAAAGGAATGAACTTTCTAAATTTAGGTGGCATTTTTTAAGCTTTTGAGCAACTTTGGAGTAACTTTTGGGTAAATTGTCAATTAATTTTTGTTGGATTAAGTAGAACAACTTGTTTATGACTAATATACAAAATTTCGATGTTTATATACAAGTGTACTGATTATCTAAATTGAAGATTTGAAGTTAAATCAGAAATAGGAACGAAACTTTGAACTAGTATAAACTGTGCTATGTACACGAGTAGACAGAATGTAAATCAAATCTCACAAAATTTCGCAGTTTAATCCTAATTTCTAACGTGGATAATGTTTAAATGGTCGAGCTGATAAAGTTAAAACCATAACCACATTGTACAATTAATTTGAAATGAAGGTCAATCTGTCGATTCCAGGTCATTCTCTAAAGTTAACCTTTAGCTTTAAGTTGGTGATGGAACAAGCTCCGAGTTTTATATTTGAAAACAGAACTCAGCCGCAAACTTCAGAACACTCGTGGGCCGTTCAAACGTTTTAACTTTTAGTAAGGGAGGGATTGGGTTGGTAGCCAAAATCTAGATCTGCTGGCAGCTCGGATACCGAGGACACTTGAAGTGACGAGACTGATGTTGAGTCGTCCATGTGAAGCCGAGCGGATCGACGGACTGGGGATAGTACGCAGTCTGTTCCAAGGAGGCTCCTGTTGAACAAAAGCCAAAGCCATTAATTGACAATTCCGCAAAAAACGGCGGCTGTACACTGAGTTCTCAAATCTACTCAAAATGTCCCAGAGGAGAAGGTTAGAGTTTCACTGTAGGCGACTGTATTCTGAAGGAGCAAGACTAACTTTAACCCCGTGATACTAAAAGTTCCTGATTTTCTTCTGCGCTAGTCTCGCAATTTTTAGAGGCGTCTAAATGACAGAAAGAGGCGGCTCATTGGGCCCCCGGCCGGCCAGTTTTGAGAAGCTCGACTTTACCACAATGCCTTGCCGCCCGAATTTACCACAATGCCTTGCCGCCCGATTTTACCACAATGCTGAGCCGCCCGATTTTACCACAATGCCTTGCGGACCTAATACCGCTAAACGAGGCTAAGAGAATGCCACAGGTGGTGGAACTTTTTCCCTGTGCTAACAACCTTTTGAACGTCAAATGTGAAGTTCACAAACTCTCTTTGTGCGTTTTTATAAGCAAGTTTAGGTTTTCATGCACTAAGACTGTGGGTAAATGTACAGTCACCATCAGTTTTGGGTAAATGATGTCGGTGGTAACTGAGATGGTTAGGGGAACTGTTGGGAAAATAAGACCTGAAAACACGAGACGAAAAGCAAATTCGTCAATTGGAAAAGGCGTCATATGTAAAGAAAAATAGAATTCGGGAAGAACACAAAAAAATTATTGTACCTAGTAAGAAATATTCTAGAAAGTTGTCGATTACTAAACAAACCTCATTTTCTTGGATGGTGTTATGGCTGCAAAACGCTTCACTAACCCACATTCCTGATTTTCTTTGTTACTCACGTCTACAGAAAAAAAACATAACTTTCAACGATTCGATTGTTTCAAATAAGTTGACAACAAACTTTAATGAAGTCAGACTATTTACTACGCGTAATACAGAACAACCTACTACCCGGCCGCTCAAACAACATTTTTAAGTTTGAGAGCAAAAAATAGTGATTTGCCAGTTCTAGAGTACCAGTTAGTTCGCCCAAAGCGGCAACGAAATTTAAAAGCAAATGAGAAAAGTTCTTCGCTATCATATAGACTGACAACAGAGTTGAGACAAGCTTGAGCGTCGATAAAAGTTGTTCTTATCTTTGCAGAAACTGGTCTATGCATGAAGTATTGTTATTTTTCCGCTGAGCAAATAAAATGATTTTCTTTGAGCCAATTTTACAAAAAGAAAATAAATACAAGTTTAATGTGTACGCACGTCTTAACAAACCGAATTAATCATGGCGCAACAACGTTCAGACTGTCAGTGTTGGACGGCGCGTGCTGGGTTTAAAAAAGTTAAAAGTATTTATATAGCGCCATTTCCATGTTAGCGCTTTATATTGATCAGTTTACCCCCAGCGGACCGCAAACATATTTACATCAAAGGCGGTCCATGTATGCTGGTACTCATTTTACTAGCCCCGGGAGGATGGAAAACTGAGTGGCTTTTAACGGGAAAGGTCACAAAAATATTCAGCCCTCGACCAGGCCGGGAATCGAACCGGGGACATCAGAGGTAGAGATCTTCCCACTGCAGTAAACTGTCCGGTTTTGAAATAATGCTATCTTGTCTGTCATTGGCTGAGTCTAAACCCCTCTGTTATCTATGCTTTGATGTTATAAAAAGGAATCGACTCCAGTCAGTTGAAGCATATGATGGTTTACCTTCGGTGGCTCCAGGTGAGAATGAAATCAGGTTATCTGTAGCTTCAGAGTTCGATGGGCTACATTCAACATCGTCCCTCACTGGCGCGAAGAACACAGAGTCTCTCCTTGGATCCAACGCGGTCTGCGCCGGACTTTGAATATGAAAACTCTCTAACTTAGACGCAATCTTGGAATGGCGCTCCCTGGGCCGCGTAACCAATGGTGTGACTTCTACAAGAACAGGTTCCTTTGCTGTCTCCTCCCCACTGGGGGACACAGGTGACTCTGGGGTGTAGGGTGTTACCATGTTGCCACCACTTTGTAGGGGCGAAATGAACCACGTGGTTTTTGGAGGCATGGGCGTGATAGGGCAAGAGGAAGGGGAGGGAGTGTCCATGTCGGACAGGCATGAGATTAGATTCTTTGGTGTGCGCCATCGTCTTTGCTCGCTGCTGAGCACAGACAATCTGGGACCTGGACACTGGTTACCAGTCTCTGACCATTCAAGCGAGTCATCGCTCAGGTCCTTGTGACATTCGCTGTTTTCAAAAGGATCTGCAAAGTACACAAGATCGAGGGCGCATAACAATACATCTCTACCATTCGCGAAGATAATAAACGACGGAATCTACCTTTAAAAGTGTGTATAACATATGAATAAAAATCTTGCGTTTTTGATGCTGGGGGAAACGATGAAATATTTTTCTTCCAAACAGAGCACATAATCTTATCTTTATTTTGCTGGTTGGCAAAGTAGGTCCTGGACAGAGTGACGTCATTACCTTTATTCGCTATGTGTTCATTTGGAAGAAAACTTTGGAATCTTCACTTTTATTGTGCCGTTTGTTATCATTTTTTTTGTCGTACTGTGATTTACCAAAGGCAAGTATTTCTCGGTTTCTCTGGCAGAGTTTTGACTTTCTGAAGATTATCAAAACAGAAAGTAATTTATTAAGGTATTAGTATACATAATATAGGCCGGCACCCACTCTTCTGTTTATCTGAACAATTGGACGTTTCTGAAACGCAAGGATGGCGCCAAAGCCAGTCTGTCGTGCGGGAGGCCCGGGTTCGATTCCCGGTGCCGGACCTTCACTCAGGGTCTTAAAATAAGTGAGGAGAAGGTGCTGCCTTTGCTCTAACACCTGCAAACGGTTAGACCTTCACGTCTTCTCGGATAAGGACGTTAAACCGTAGGTCCCGGGTGGCAAACCTCGAAGGGGAGCTCGAGTCCTATTGCCTGTTCTCCCGTGACTCCTTGAGTCAAAAATGTCATAAATAAACAAACAAACAAACAAATAAATAAATAAATAAATAAATAAATAAATAAATAAATAAATAAATAAACAAATGAATAAATAAATAAATAAATAAATAAATAAAGTGTCGCTTACTAAACTACGAACTTCTAGTTCTGACGACTTTTTTCTTTCTCACAACCAGTATGACTGTTAAACCCGGTTTCCATATAATCGCTACTATCGTCAAAAAACGTGTTTTGGCACAATTTTTTTTTGAGCGATGCTAGCGATAAGGTGTTTCCATATGATCGACACTGTCGCTCTAGAGCTTAGAATAACAATATTTGCGCGCAAATTTGGCGCTATTTTGGAAATGGCAGCGGATGCGAACGAACGGCTTGGTATACTACAGCTTCAAATAGGCGTTATGCTTGTTCTTACTGCAATACAGCGCAAGAGAAAAAGAGTACAGCAGATAGCTAGAAGGAAACATCGATTTTGGATACGGGAGATATTTCAGAAGAGGCAAAATCCCGGACTTTTCACTTTTACCGGATGGTTTCATTGTGTGCAATGCACTTCGGGAAGGCGTTTTCGTCGATACTAAGAGTTAATGGCGTCTCAATTAAAAGATACGCCGTCGCTGCCGTCGCGACCATCGCCGAGATAGAAGTTTTTGTGACCCTCAAAACTCGAATCCTGAAGGGTTGTAAAGTAGCATGTTCATATCAGTTAGCATGCAAGGTCTTCAATAGTAGAAATGACTGATGTTATTCATTCTTACTTTTGAACCAGATGATGAAATCTTATAAAGTGACCACTCATTTTGTTTGTCTTGAAGAGTAGATATGATTGGTATTATATGATTTGAATATACTAGTATCTTATTTTAAACTTGTTAGTCAAACCCTATAAAGTGTCCGTTATTCGCATGGCGTTATTCATTCTATATGGGCAAACTGGCTATCGCAAGAAACCCTTAAAATCATCTTTCTTTAAAATTTGCAGATCTTGAAGTGTACATACTTTTTGTTGTTTATTGTATTTTAACATTTGATGTTTCTAAAAAGCTAATGCTCAATTTGCTTATTTCAAAAGATAGTTTAGGTAGACGGCAAAGTTCGAAAATCTTTGCTCAAAGTTTGGACTGGAAACAGATTACATGATTCGCATTACGTGTTTTAGTGGCAGCAATACTGTTCATTCTATGTACCTACCTGCATTTCCAGGAACAAACATTTTACTTTCTTGGACGAGATAAAAAGGCACGTAAACTTACCATTTGTAGGTTGTTCTTCGAGAGCAGTTTTGGCCTCTTCATCTCCTGAACTTGATGCACAAAGGTATTTTGATAAAACGTTCTCCTACAAGAGAATATGGGTATAAACGCTTACTATTTGCTATAAACATGTTAAGGCTGAGTTTACTGAAGCTACAAGTCGATACATATGATGCACGAACCGATTTCAACGATAAAATTAAAAAGACCGAGCGCAATACAAGGAAAACCATTGACACACAAACACGTTCAAAAGCATTTCAGCAAAAATAAACAAAACCTTGAAAAACGTATGAGATTTACAAATTATCAACGAATTCAATTTTGGTATCAATTGACCGACCTGACATAGTAGCTACAAGTCAATAATCCTTGGAATCACTTACTGTTTCTGTACCGGGACTTGATTGAGAATTCTTGCCAAAAAGGTCAATGGACACGTCTGAAGGAAGCTAGGTGGACAGAACAGGATGTTGCAAAAATTAGGAAAAGACAACGTGGTTAACAAAAGCTACGTACAAAACTTAAATACAAGTTACCTTATTGTTACTATTTTAACGGCTACTAGTGTTAGCAATTTCGAAAAAATCGAAGGTTCTACCCTTAATCTCCTCCTTCCCTCCGCGTAATAAAGAAACAATAACTGTCGTTATGTTCCACGACCTTTTCTACACTTTGTTGTGTTCCTGAATATGTAGTTTCATCTGATAAATTTTCAATAAAAATCCTTAAAATCGCTAAATTTCATTAGTTGTCGCTTGTTCTTTCTTAAGCAATTTAATAGCTAAATTTAGTAGTCGCTAATTAAGGTAAACACCACTTTTGCCGCACGTAAATCCAAGTTGAAGTACAGTCCACTTCTTTAAGGAACTACAAAGGGTTTCACGTTGTCGTGTGACTGTTTCATTACAACATATCACGTGATCAACCATTTTAACCAACTCTGACCCTAGTTGAAAGGGTTGAAAACGTTCCAACCGAAAAAGGTTGAAAATGTGTGCTACTGGAAATTTCCACCCAACTAAAACCGGTTTGGGCTAAAATGGTTGGTCCCAATAGAACACAAAAATTTGGTTCTGAAAAGATTTCAACTGTCATTTTTAAATATAGATAGGTTTAGAAAACTCAAGAAACTTAATAAAACAATTATTCCATTCGCGCTTGTTGGATACAAGATGATTTATAACCGAAAAGATGCTCTTTGGCTATTTACCATCCCATATACAACGCGCGCTCATAGAACAATTGTTAATTATTCTGCACCTTGAAACAAAGTAGCCTAAGCGCCTATCAAAACCAAAAAGCTTCCCAATATTAGGCACAAAATATTAAAAGTTATGTAAAAAAGCGATGACGTTTATTTTAAATTTACATCGGGCAAAATAATTCCTGAATACACTCACGATAGATATGAAGTGAAACATTGTTAAGAAAACAACTTACCCTGTCATAACTGGGGCATTGACTGGATCTCGGTGAGGTTTGTTCTACGAGTTTCTTGGCAGAGTTGTTCAGCGCGACTCCTCCTTTCTCAGAATATGCAGGGCTGTCTGTGTCAAATGCTTGTCTTTGTGATGCAACTGTTGGATTATCAACCTCCATTATGCCATCTTTGACTCGAGAGGTCGACCTTCTTGGGTAGTACGGAGTTGGGACTCTTCCTCGTGTCGAGGATCGCCTTCGGTTAACCGACCGTTTGGTACTTTTAGAAGACTTTTTTATTTCAGACGAACACATATCTGGAGTAACAACATCAGTATCCACAGTGCCACAGTCGAGGAGGCTTCGCGAAGATTCCGGTGTGCGCTTAATCCGTTTCACTGCCGAATTGGCAGCAAAACTAACACGGCTTTTTCTTCTTGTAACAACCCTTCCGCCAGAACAGTCAGTCGTTACAGAATCTTCTTTAGTGTTGTTAATATTTTCAGGAATAGCGAGAGAGTCAGGTTTCATGGATTCTTCTGCAGTTATATTTTCCTCATCTGCCCGATTCTGTCCCGCCTCGCAGGGAGTGGCACTCTCGGGTGTCAGTCTCAACGATGTAACAGGATCGTCGAGCAATTTTGGTGTACTCACCACGCAAATCGACTGTCGCTTGGGAGTTTTTCTGGCCGAGCGACGAACAGGTGTTAACACTATTTCTTTCATTTCATCATCTAAAGATGAAGATATTACAAATGAGTAAGACATGTTATCGGTCATGGTTCTAAATTGCGTCCACAGGTTTCTTTACCCCTCGGTAATGTTTGAACTATAGGATTATTCTAAGACTTTTAAGAGTTCTTCAGCCCGGATTAAAGCAAAACCTGATATCATAAAATGCAGAAATAGGCCATCTGAGCCTCCCCCCAGAAAATAGGCCTTGGGGCCCCTTTGTATAAACATACCCCGCGCAAATGAGCCACGGGTGTTGTATTTGGCATTAATGAGTATAAATATGAATTTGTGTCATTGTGTGCAATGCATGTTATCTTTTTACGATCACTGCTGATGTTGTGTCAGTGGGGAATTGAGAGTCTTCGTCTAAGAGCATCTTAATTGCAATGTCCGTGGTATCGAAAACTGTTAGCACAATTTAGTAAAAAGACAAAAATGAGTATGAGCGTGCAATCTTGCTGTAAGTATAATACCTCACAGAAATGTTTCAAATCTTAAACAACAAGAACAGATTATTTCATTTTTCTCGTGATTAGAAAACAATCACTTTACTCTTACGGAAATTGGTTCAAGGGAAAATAGCACTTTTCACACACTACTGTATTATTATTAATGAAGCATTAGTCTTACAAAATTGAAAGTTCTTCGCTTCGTAAGAATGGCACGAAGTTACCGTGACGGATTTCTTTTCTTGTTTTTATTATTATTTTTAGAGTGAATCGGTTCTGTAAGAGCCGTGCGGGACTGAACGCTTTAAATCTCCACTTCACGCTACTTACACCTCTTCACAGCCTACAAAGAGAGCACTGAGGATAATTCACTATTGCACTAACCTGAACCGGTTTTCCTTTTGATAGGTGTGAGAACTTTGAAGAACGTAATATCCTGGGGAATGCACAACAACTGTATATTACAATTAAACTCTAGTCCAGCAGAAGAAAAGAAAATAAGAGAAGATCTCAAGGACACAAACTAAGAAGAAAAGGAAAATGTTGCATTTATATCGTGCCTTTTCAATATGAAAGCTCCTTCTATGCTGGTACCGACCCCGGAAGATGGAAAGCTGAGTGCACTTTAGCGGGAAAGAAGGTCGCCTATATATTCAACGAGGCCGGGAATCGAGCAGGATAGGGAGGCAGAGACCTTACCACTGTGCCAACCCCTCCACTATGAGAACATTTCAGTGTCACTTAAGGTACGGTAAAACGAGTAACAAAATCCCGAAAAGCGATGTTGCGCATTTTTTCATCTGCGTACACACTTAAAGTTTTCGTTCGACTTATTGCAAGAAAATTTGTAAATACCGCGCGTTTTAACTCACAGGAAAATGTCGTTAGCATGTGAACGACAAGTTAGGATTCTCTCAACTCCAGCAGCTTAATTTTGCTGCGAGAAAACTGTTTAACACGAGTGGATCGTAAAACGCGCAGAAAAGCTTTTTAACCTGATTCCCAACAATGTTGCGAGACAAGTTAGAAGATTTTGTTGATCATGTTACCGTACCTGAGGAAAGAACAACGAGGTTTTGCATCACAACCACTTATTTTCGCCACAAATTATTACTACAACTTATTTTCTTCATAATCTTCATTATTCTTATTATCTTCAGATCACGTTCAATCACCACACCATTTTACTGTTTTGGACATTTTTTAACTCAAGGCGTCACAGGAGAACAAACATTAATAGACACGCTAGCATCGCATAGAAATATATTCAGTTTATCGGGAAAGTGAGTCGAGAGTCAATCTCAGCACATTAAAAATAGTGAAGCTTCAAAGTCTCATAAAGATTGACACCTTACCAACTTATCAACCAGAGCCAACATCAGGCTTTCAAGCACACTCAGGTGAAAAAGTAGAAGAAAAGTAGGACCAAAATTCTTTTTAAAGTAGGACAAAAGAGGGATTTCGAGGGGGAAAGTAGGAGAAAAGTAGGACAACTGAGGGCTTAGAAGAAGGAATAAGAATGCAGCCTTTGCTACAGATCTTTGAAGAAGTACTGATGAACTGCTTCTAGTCTGCCTGTGACTCGTTTCCAGTTGGTAAGAGTGTGAGCCATCTGGACTGGACATGCCAGATGAACATTTGTTCGTCAAGAAATCTTCCTTGCAACCTGTGGTCCAGGCTTTAACCCTGAACATCTGCATAGCTTACTTTTGAGACAAAAGTAGGAATACTAGTAGAAGGGTAAAAAAAGTAGGAAATAGTAGGAAAAGTAGGATCACTTGAAAGCCTGCAACATTCAATTGCAGATTTCCTACCTCAGTTTGTTCTGAAGTCTTTTGTGCAGCCATCTTAGCCTTCTGCTCCTTCATTTTTGCTTTCATAGCAGCCCTCATCTCCTGCACCCTGTTTTTAGCTGTCTTTCCTTTGGATGGCTCAGAATCATTTGCTACTGCCACTTTTTTCTATGGTCAGGTAGTTTTAGAATGTAAATTAACTGATATTATAACAGAGGGCAAAGGAATACTTTGATTTGATTGGATGTCCACGCGGGAATTTTTTTTTAATTCAGGGAAAAACTACTAAGCGCTGGTATACTTCTGAAGTTTTTCCATCCAAAAATTTTAAAAAAACTGTTAAAAACGCTTTACAGCGGTTTCTAGTCGTTTTTAAAAACTTGCGATGATTTTTGAACATTTCCAAATATCTCCGAAGATTTTCCGAAAAATTTACAAATAACAAAAATGCCTTCGAAACGTTTTTAAACCAATTTTGATCTAAAAAAGACTTTGCAATCTTTGGAAAGTTTCTAAAGATTGCAAAGTCTTTTTTAGATCTTTAAATACAGAAACCTTTACACTTTTTTACATCAATCTAAAAGGCCTGTGAAGTTTGAATAAATTTTCTACTAGAATTAATGCGTTCCAACCGCAAAATCTTTAACTTTTCATAAAAATTCAAGGGAAGAGAACTTTTGAGTCACAAATTAAAAAATTCACGAATGTAAATAAAACATACCTTGCTTTTAAGTTTCTTTCCTTTATTTTTGACCTGTTTTGTTTCCTCCTTCCAGTTATTTGCTCTCAGTTTGTCCAGATTATCAAACTTAACAACTACATCCTCTACCTATAAACAAGGGATCATGAAGTTTTAAGCTGATTCGGTTTGTAAACTTGCTACTTCATTGTGCAGTTCTTGGAAACATGTCAAACCCCTCAATATCTTCCTCCCCCCCCCCCTCTTCTGTAGTCACTGTTGTTACAATGGCCAGAAAACCTCAGTTCGCTAGGTAGATGTCTGTCTTGAAAATAAGGAACAAGTCAGAATAGTATACATACTGCCAGTCAAAGAACACAGAACTTGATTATTATCCCTAAAACTTCCATCAATAATGACAAATTTTTCCAATTTGACACTTTAGAAATAGTGAATAAAAATTTTGTAAAAGTTTAGAACTGTTACAAAAAGCCTTCTAGTATATATTCCTTATTTTTTGTTTCACCAGTTACTAACTTGCAGTATGCTTTTGCAGGGCCTGCCCCTTGACAGTTATAAAGAAGGTAGTTTTTAGGAATTAATCTTATTTAGTGAATACTGTCTGTAAATGCTCAAATAATCCCCTATGGTGGGCTTATTCAATTTTCCACCTTCCAGATGGGGGGCTGTTTTAGAGAGGGGGAGGGGGTAAATTAATAGAGGGCAGCCTTTTAAGGGGGGGGGTTCTTATTAGAGGGGGGTGGGGGTTGTAAGAACATTTAAGGTAAATTGCTTTGACAAGCTGCATCTAGCTGGTATTAATATTGTTTATATGAAATACCTGAAAGTATATCATGTCCCAGAATCCTTGAAGATCAGAGCTTGTTGCCTTCTTTTCAGCAGTTTTATTCTACAAAACAGATTAATAAATAAAAAATACTTTTCAGTTAAAGAAAAGGCATGTACCTTTCTTTGATCAAATTTAGGGTTGTTATGTAACAGCTGTTTAAATACTGCCTAAAAGTTATGGAAAATTTTTAAAAGCTTTCCTGTAATTTTTTTTCAGATTTTACTCTAGTAATTATAAGAAACTTTACTTCAAGTGATGCTGTCTTAAGTTTTAAATAGTAAAACTTTATAAGGAACTGACAGAGGTTACATTTAATTTTGGATCAGGTTTATAGTACTCAAAATTGTGAGAGAGAAAAATAGCAGCAATCTAAAAAAGTTGAATTAATTTTTTTGCTAGTAATAGTTTCTGAGTTGGTACTGAGAAAAACTCTTATTGAGTATTATTAACTAACAGCAATGTTGTATTAATTTTTCCTACAAGGAAGATATAGAATTTGTTATCCAGATCATGTGATGCTGCCAACACTAACCTCACTAAGATCAACGAGACCACTGAACTGTTTGAATCGTTGATCGATCAGCAGTTGGGCTTGGCCAATTACAGTTCGGACTTGGCCACTCACTATAATGCAACATTTTTCATTAGTACTATATACTATGACTAAAACATCATTTACTTTTAATATTAGTTGTATTTTGTATGTGCAGAAAGGAAAAAAAATTAAAGAGTCTGACACTTCCAAAAGCAGTTACAATCAAATAAGTTCAATATACAATCAAATACTATAAATCAACTATAATTTTAAAGGAAACTAAAGCTTGGCTACAAAATTGTTTATGGCTCAAACTTAAACCATCTGTTGCAAATTACTCTACAGTTCTTTTTATATTTAGTTTCACTACTCTTGAGTAGGTTTAACTTAGAGCCCAGTTATTGGACTTTGAGGCCTGTGGTTTAACGCCTTTAACTGAGAAGACGCAAAGGTCTATAACCATTTGCAAATGTTGAGGCAAAGGCAGCACCATCTCCTCAGTGATATTAAGACCCTGAGTGAAGGTCTGACACCAGGACTTATATGAAAAGGGAAATGGTTTTGAAGTGAGCTGTATTTGTTAAAAAATAAAAACAGACATTGAGAAAATGAAAAAATTAAAAACAATCAAAATTTATTTAGGGACTCATGATTTAAAGATTTATCGATGTACATATGTTTACTTAAGAAATAAAAAATTTGTTTATTTGTTTATGACATTTTTAACTCGAGGCCACGGGAGAACCGGCAATGGGATGCATGGTTGATGAATTGATGTTTGTCACTCGGGATCTAGCTAGGTTTAACAACCTTATCTGAGAAGGTGCAACTGGTCCAACTGCTTGCAGATATTAGAGCAAAAGCAGCACCTTCTTCTCAGTTATTTAAGACCCTGAGTGAAGTTCCGGCACCTGGAATTGAACCCGGGCCTTCCGCACAACAGACTGGCACCTTACCAACTGGGCTGACCATTGCCAGGCGGTGATAGAAAAGTGTTTAATTTTGATTATAGAACACGAGATAATCAGGAATTTGGAGAAGAGATTAGCCCTCCAGCAGTTATTTACCTTCTTCAGAGAGTTCTTCTGTTTCTCCTTTGCCAATCTCCTCCCATTTATCACAGAGACTGTTCAATTTGCTTGTCTCTGACTTCAGAAGATTTCGGAAATATGTAGAATCATGTTCAGTGTTTGGACAGTTGGAGTTTGCCTGGACTTCTAAACTGCACTGTTCTTCGTTTACACCATTGTTACTCATGTGGCTGTTTTCCATTGGTTTGTCATCAGTTATGGGCATTGCCAAAGAGCACTTGTCACCAACAGTAACTTTGGCTTCCTGTGATTCTTCTGGTTTTGACTTAGTACCTTCAAGGCTGAGATTAAGTCCTTCCCCCACTTTCTCATTCTTTTCAGCTGGAATCAAAGGTAAAGTCTTGGGACTGTTAAAGAATGAAGCAGAAGATGGACAGAGGAAAGCATTGGCGCTTTTGGGGCTCAAAGGCCTGAACTGAAATTTTGAAGCACTGTGAAAAAATGAACCAACTCCAGATGGAGCGGTGAATTTAAAATCTGCTGGTGCAAAGGATTGTTGCTCAACAGTTCTTGCAATTCCCTCAGTACTGCCCCGCCCAAAAGAAATAGTATCTTTCACTGCTTGGAACTCTGGGAAAGTTGTTTGCATCAGCTCCTGTTCTGTAACTACAACTTTGTCAGCAGCTTTTTGGTCAGGAATGTCCTTTGTTACTTTTTCTTGAACCTCTGGTATCTCTTTCTCCATACTTTGTTCTTGTGTCTTCTTAAGTTGACCCCTTGTTTTGACCCCACCCTTTGGTATATCAGAGCATTTGGCAGAATTTCTGGTAATCTGTGTTTGATTTTTGGATCCTTTCTGTTCAATCTTAACAAAATAAAAAAGAATATTTAACATTTAAATAAGATTGACTTAGTTTGCCTAGCCTCCATCACAGACTATCTAAATGTCGGTATAGTCAGTCTGAGTGATAGTGCACAATAAGTTGTTTGAGTCACAAGGATATATGTAGTTGCTTTTTATTAGCTCATTCTATAAATGGTTTCGAACACATAATAAGATTGGTCCAGCGATATGCATCAGAATTGACAGCAACACATGTACATTTTAAAAAGAGATCTGCTGGAGATCAAAAATTCTTCTGCTTCATGCGTATTTGACAAAACAGTGTGTCTTCTAAAAACCCCAGAGGGGGTTATTCCTTGTACATTGGGTTGGTAGGTATGACCATCAGATTTTTAGGAGTTAAAATAGTGTGTCTGGTATTAATTTAATCCTGTGTTAAACCTAGAGCCTGGTATTTTTTGGGGTTGCAAAAGGCGAAGCTACTAGACTGCTTGCAATCCCATGTTTTAGCAAATTTGCATACTGAACAAGAAGTTTTAAAATTAAAACAATAGTCTTTTGGGGAAATTTCTATCACATGGGCACCTTTGTCTAATGCATAATAACATTTGGCGCAACGCAGGGGAACTTAGTGCCAACCCAGCCAGTATTTTTTAGGGTGGTTTTGAAATGGTCAAGAGGTATTCTTTAGGGTGGAAAATTTTTTTGCCTTGCAATTTTTAAGGGTATTTTTGGGACTTTTCCAACCATCTTGTCCCAGCCTTTTTGACCCTGGAGTACCCCCCCCCCTTGGTATAAAAATACTTTTGGCATGCCATAAATACCTGCTTAGCAAACTTGCTTGATTTGCTTTGTGTAGCCTTTCTTGCTGGACTTTTTGGCTTCAATGGCGCTTGTTTCTGTGCTAATCTAGCAGAGGCTCTGGTTGTTCTTTGTATTGGAGCTTCTTTTGTTATAGCAGCTTTTTTCTTTTTATTTAGCATCGTTTTACTCGTTGCCATTAATGTTGCTGCAGGTTTATGCTTGACTTGACAAACAACAAAGGCTTTTTTCTTTGCTTTATTCAGTGCTTCCATTTGCTGTTTGAGTCTCTTTTCTTCTTTCCACTTCATCAGCATCTCTTTCCTGTTATTTTGAGGCTGTGGTTCTTTCTTGCAGCTGGGATGTCCTATGAACAAAGATTAGAGCTCTGTGAACCTCAGGGTTGTACAAAGTTAACTATACACATTCTTATCACTATACAGTATACATTTATATAATTACAAGTGAACCAAATTTAAGTATTTGTTAAGGTACATGGATTCAAAAAATACAAGAACAAAAGTCTTTGTACAATTTGCTGAAGGGGGAGGGTGAACTAGCCTATCCCCCCCCCCAACACACCACCTTCTGATTCCCTATCAGGACCACTGCCTTGTCCTTTCAGTTTTTTAAAAAGTAAAATGTATGTAATTAATTAATAACAATTAACTCATATCATTATTACTATCAAAAGATACTATTATAAGATATACACAAGAAATAAGAAATTTTAATATGTTAATTTTTGTTGTTGGCTTGTTTTTTTAGAAAAATATATTGCTTTCTGTTATATTAATCAAAGGAAATAGAAATGATTTTGATCTTTTAGAATCTTTTACTTCTGCGAAGTCTCACTTTTCAAGATCTACATCTGCTGCTGCAAGACTTGAGTCGAGTTATACATATGGCAAAATGAATGCTGTTCAAATTTTAGCTCGTTTGAAACACTATATTAGTTATCTCTTGAAAATAAAGTTACCTTCACTCCCGACGTTAATACTATCTTGAAGGGGAGACAATGGCATTCTTCTTCTTTTATTCATTTCATCTAATCTTGTCTTCTTCCTTCTTTCTTGCACTTGGTTCGCTTTCATCAGTCGGTTTGCAAGAGCATCAGTTCGGATTCCTTGTCCTTTGTACGAAGAAATGCGGTCCGAAGGAAATTTCTTGGTCGTGATTCGCTTGTCCATCTTGTTGAGATATCACACGAAAATAATCTTAACTGGGACTGTTCCTCTACCCTTTCTGATAAAACTAGTAAAATTGAAATCAACGCCAAATATTTTAGTAAAGAAAGATTTAAGAACGCACATGAAAAACAAAATCAAACTCCAATGAAGATGATGACCTACAACAGCATTCGAAATTGATGAGGATAACGGTTCAGTGTATCTGATTGGATAGTTCAAAATTTATTAACCAATCAATTTTATTTTCGTTAATGGGATCGGATGGTACTGGGGACGAAAGTCTAACACGTAGCTAGTGCCAGTTTCCAGAAACAAGCGAACCATGGTAAAAAAAAACATGGCTTCGGTTCACTTGAAGCCGATCGGGGCTGTAATATTTTTTCTTTGCGGAGTTGCTATGATTTATTATTTTACTACTGGCGGAGGAGAACATGTGCATAAATATGAGGGAAAAACAGTTTCAATGAAAGCTTTGCTTGCGGCGGCCATTTCCCTTGCAGAAAAAGGAGGGAAGGTCGTGAAAGAGGTTCGCGAGGCATCGAAAACTGGTCACGTTTTGGGGGTAAGAGTGATTTGAGACTGCACCTGTGTAGGTCAACTTAAGTTTTTAAGTAAGAAGGCTTTGATGACCCATTAATTGTGCTGTTGTGTATTAGATTTACTTTTGTTTCCAGTTTTGAAGTATCGATAACTTTTTGTTGTCAGGCTTTAACGTGTCACGCTTACGATTAGTTTGCGATTTGCATTCTATTTCAATTATTAATTATCATCGACAACTAAAGTTCAATTTCCGTATTTAATTGATTTTTATTCTAGTTTTAAAAATGGGAGAAAGTGATCTTCATAAATGATTTGAGTTTTTTTGGAAATTTTTATAAAGAGAGGCTTTTCCCTCGAAAACTGTTTTAAGCTGAAGCAATCGATCCCTTTTAATAGCGATGCAGCACTTTTTTCCTTCCCTTTTACGCAAGCAACAAGAAAAAGGTCGTTGCCACTGGCAATTGAACCAAACAAATTGATTACAGAAAACTTTTAAAAAGTTTGGTAAATGAATTGAGACGTCTTACGGTACAGTCAATGAAACGTGTATAATAGCAGAAAGGCCCCCTGTTCATATACCCCGCAGTAAAGCAACGACACAGGCAATAAAATACAAAGCAACTCTCTGTCTGTTTTTGATGGTTTTCCCGTCAAATATATATATACAGTCTGTTTGTTTGTTTGTTTGTTATCTTTTCAAATGTTAGTGTATTCAGAGCAGTCTTGTTTCAAAGGACAACTACTTGAATAAACTGTTTATCCAGGCTGTGCAGCTTTGATGATCTTGTCCATTCATTTTTTCAAGATCATATCTTAAATTTTATTACTCATAAAATAGGACCAGAAAAGCAAGTGCAGATAATTGAGGTCTTGATAATCAAGGTTTGACTGTACTTGATAATTAACTGGTTTCTAGACTGACACTTCATCAAACAAGTATAAAATATAAATATGTTTTGATCTCTTGGTTGTCTTTCCTAGGAACAAAGCAAAGGCCAAACTGCTGAAGGAGCTAAAGAGTTGTTCACACAGGGTGACATGCTGTCTCACAGAGCAATTGTATATGGGCTTAAAAAATTATTCCCAAATCTAGAAGTAGTGTCGGAGGAGAAGGACAGAGAGAGTATTGATTTAAGTGAAGTAGAGGTGCCCCCAATGTTTATCGGTGGTGTTGAACGGGATTTAGAAAAAAAAGAAGATGAAGTACTTGCATATGATGAGGTCTTAGTTTGGGTGGATCCACTTGATGCCACTCAAGAATACACAGAAAATTTAAGGCAGTATGTCACCACAATGATTTGTATTGTAGTTCATGGAAAACCAGCTGCTGGAGTTATTCATCAGCCATTTCTTGGAAGAACATACTGGGCATGGGTGGGTCATGGCATGTCTGAAGAGCTTCAATTGCTTGCTGCTGGATCAAGTAAAAAGGGTTTCATCTCAGATGCACCAAGAATTATTGTATCTAGATCACATGCTGGAAATGTAAATAAAACAGCACAAAAAGCATTTGGAAAAGGAGCTAAAGTTCTTCCTGCTGGTGGTGCAGGTTTCAAAGTCCTGTCTGTTTTGAGAGGAGAAGCAGATGCATATGTCCATGTGACATTAATCAAGAAGTGGGACATCTGTGCTGGCAATGCACTACTTAACGCAAAGAATGGTCAAATGACAAACTTAAAAGGCCATGATATTGACTACTCGGATAGAAAAAACTTCAGGAATCCTGATGGCTTATTGGCTACCATGTCAAACCACAATGAATTTCAAGAGAAACTATCACAAACCATAAAAAAACATAAATAGTTAGTTTTAAACTTGATTTTACACACCTCTTTGGTCAGAAAAAATGTCTTTTGATAGGTTTGTAGAAAACTAAGTTGACTAAAAAAGGCTCAATATTTACCATGTATCATTTTATAGTTATATGTATATAGTATTATAATAATAACTATAATGATAACAATACTTAAAGTGCCTATAACACTAACAATTATTTTTGTTATCACTTAAAGTGTTTGGAAATCGGTCATATTCTCAACTTTTTATACACATTTGAAGTTCAAGTTTTGTTGGTTCACAATCGTGTTTAAGGGAACTGGTTTATGACGTCATTCCCTGACATCTCTGTATCAAAACACAGCAAGATGGACACGAATGAATCAGAGATTTTTGATTCAGAAGTACATTCGAATTCCTCATACAGTTCTCGGTTCTTTTCTACTTCGTTTGCTCAATATTTTATGTTGGGAACGACATCACAACCCAGTCAGCGGAATATGTGGTCGTGAACCAAGATGTCTGAAAATTTTGCTTGTTCAAGCCACTGTAAAATAACAATTTGACTAAATTTCAAAAATTTTTTTTACAGAAGTACTTTAAATTGTATGTGAAATGATTTGAGTTGTTAGCGTTATATGCACTTTAATCTGTCAGTGGCACAGTGGCCAAGCAGTTAGTATGTTGTATTTGTAATAAGTCCCAGTCAGCACACTGTGTTGTGCCCTTGAGCAAGACACTTTAACCAACTTGTTCCAGTTGACTCAGCTGTATAAGTGAGTACCATCTTCTTCTGGGGGTTACACTGCGATGGATTAGTGCTCTGACCAGGGGGAGTCTAAGACTCACTCATCAGCTTAATTAACACTACGCAAACTGGAGATCAGTGCCACTCTAATGAGCCGTTTGGCTTGAGAAAAGATTTTAGAGTTTATAAATTGCAATATTATATAATATATAACTTGTATAATCAAAATGCAGTTTACAAACTAATACAGTTGCAGCTGTATCTTGAGAGGGTCTTGAATAGTCTCATGTAGATAATTCAGTTGGTTGGCATTAGTTGGAAGACCATAACATTTGGATAATCCTAACTCTTTAATGTCAAGAGTTGTGGGTTCTTCCTTAGGACAACAGTCTTTGATTTAGTCTACAGTTTCTCAGCCCTTGTTTATAAACAGCTTAGAACATCTTCGTTTTACAGTGCTTCCTTGGTTATACTGTTGATTCCAGACAGACTATAGTTATTTTTTTTGTTTTCATTGGTGAAAACCTCACAAAATCAAAGTCCAAAAAGTTGATGTACTTTGTTGTTTCAATAATTCAATAACAAAGTGATGGTGGCAGTCCATAAACTTAATTCTTATCATCAATTCAGGTGTAAATGGTTGCCTGGTTTATTTTTAATTTGTAACTTAAACCTTTCCCTACCAGGGCAAAACACCCCCCCCCCCCAAACATATTTTATTTTTTTTGAAATTCGAAAGTGACTTGGATAAAGCATTTTCCTAGTTTATATAATACTAAATTGCAACTAGTTTGAGTATCTAAACTAACTTTTAGAGTAAATAGGCTTATTAAACAGTAACTAGCCCACTCCTTTAAAAACCTCTACAAAAACTTCAGCAACAGCTTCTTCTAAGTTAATATTTTTAAAATATAAACCAAAACCTGATAAGCAAATTCATTAATTTTGGTCAACAGTCTTTCAAAAATATAGGCGGTCAACCAGGCTTTCAGCAGTTTTCTTTGTTTGAGAATGTGAATATAAATTATGTCCTTGGTCCCTTAGTGGCAACAAGTAGGATGTATGTATACCTCCTTGATAGGGAAAGTGTTAATATAAAGCAAAAGAATGCAGATAAGGGAATATTGCTGCAAATAATATAAAGTTGTGTCACCAGACATCAGACCTCTAGTCAATATCAAGATACTTGTAATTGAAGAAGCACTGTTCAGGAATTTAAGGAGAATAGCTGAAAACTATTTTTGCATTTTAGTTGAGGGAGGGGGGGGGGGCAGGGTTGGGCATTTACAGGGAAAGAAGTGTTAAGTTACATATTAATATTGTGGATTTTGAAAGCTGGTGGGCAGAAACAGTGTGCTCATGGGTGGTAGAATGGGGGGAGGGGATTCAATGGCTTCCCCAAATTTGGATGCTGCCCCTCTCACCCCCAAGATAATTGGGCTGACAACATTTTTTGAACAGAAGTATACAAGTATATTTTTCATAAAACTGCTGTGTTTCAATAAAAAGGGAAAAAATGTTTGTTTATTAAGTTGCTTTAGTTTGTAATTAGTCAATTCTCACTACTCAAGGGCTAGTCAGAAAACCCAAAAGAGCCTCCACATAGTCCATAGCCTTTAGCAGTAAAAGAAAACATTCACTGAAATCACTTTTTGAGGTTCATTCATGTCATTCACACATTGCATAAGAACTTTATTTTTTGGTTAATTATTCATCAAGTCATTTTTATGAAAAAGTGAATTAGACATTAATCATTCATCACAAAGACACAAATCATCCGTAGTTTAGTCAGTTTTATTGCTAAATGCTGAGTTTTAAAAATTTTTTGTATGATGCACTTTTGCCATATTGCACATGCCAACCCCACATTTGTTAAACTTTTTTTGGATATAGTAGAGCCTGCAGGACAAAAATGAAAAAAGACTCTCACTCAGTTTATCAAACTTGAGAGCTATGCTCCTGAGCTAATTATAGAATTCAGAGGCCTACAGTTTAACACTTTTGTCTGAGAAGATGCAAAGGTCTTGCTGTTTACAGATGATAGACCTTCTGAGTGAAGGTCTGGTTGCTGGAATGAAACCCAGGCCTCCTGTACAACAGTTGAGGGCCCAGTTGTTCAAAAGACAATAAGCCCTAACCCAGAGTTAAATACCATGAAAACCAGTAAGTTTTGTTAAGAGTTAACCTAGGATTATTGCTAATCAACCTATGAACTACTTGGCCCTGGTGTCTTACAAACTTGGCTAACTAGGTGGCAGTTTTGTGTCAGGCTTTACAGTAGTGTTGGATTACACATCCTCCAATGCTAAGCGACATCGTTAAGTTACTGATTCTCAAAATGATTTTCAGTGAGACTTAACTGAAATGTGTTGTTTTTACTGTGAATAATATTCCATGTAAAAATGACAATTTATTCTTTAGTTTTTTTTAATGTGACTCAGGTAGAAGTGCACCTTAACTCTAAAACTGTTCAAAAAATGTAAAGTTCCTCTGGATTTAAATGCCTGCTATTCATCCAAGAGGTGCCAGGTATGTGGGAAAATGAGACAACTGACAGTTCCTATGAAATTAAAAATTTTAATATTTAGTCAGTGGATAGACCTAGTTGCTAAATGAGAAATGGCAGTGAAAAAATTAACATATGTTTTCAACTGATGACATCACTTTTTAGGCAAATTCGCAATTTTTTTTTAAATCTGCAGCAAATCCGTTAAGATCTTGAGAGCCATACTTTAAGATTTTGACACAATTTTTCACTTTTGCTATTCCACATTTGACAAGGCCTATCCACTGAGAAATGGTAAAAAAACTTCATTTTGTTGGCACTTTAAAGCAGGCCCCACTTGAACTTTGATCACAAAAAATTCTTCTGAAAATATAATCACAGAACCAGAAAATACCAGTATAATTTAGATTGATTTTGTGAATAACTTTGTAATTTTTTTCTTTCTTTCTTGCCAGTAAAAGATTCCAACATAATTTCCAATATGTGGTTTGTATATTAATTATCTTAAGAGTAATAAAAACTAGTAAATATGTTTTTGTTTGTTAGCTTTTACTAGTCATGGCAGGCTACCTGTGTTCAGTTGGTCAATTGGGTTTGGGTTTAATATTTCATTGGCTCGAGCTCCACTTACTTGTTGAACACAGACTACAATGGTGGGGGTAACCACACTTACTCCTGCAGCATGAAAGGTGAAATTTGTGCTATTTTCGCCAGGAAGGTTCTAACAATTTTATGAATTCTAATGTTATTCTAGATGATTGTGATTTTAATAACACATGTAGAGAAAAACCAATATCAATGTCTTTTTACAACTATAGCCTCTCACCTCTGTCATATGCACATTCATTTCAGGTTTTGCTTTGAATGATACTACATAGTCAATCAGGTGGGAGGAGCCTAAGTTGTATCTAAAATCCTTTGTTTACTTATTTGCCCAAATGAGTACATCGGTTTTCATTAACAGCCATTGATATTAAAGTTGCCCTGGCAACAAGGCAATGAAACCAAGCCAATTGCCGAACAGAGCTTCTGAGCTGAAATACTCTTAAAAGCACAGTCTTTTTCTAAACACATCACTAAAACAGTGGTCACCGTCAAACTACCTTGTCTTATCACAATAGCCTGCAATACAGCCAGTCCATTAACTAGCTCTTTCAACTGAAGTTTAGAGGCTATATCACAAATGTTTTTAAATATTGCTACTTTAACAAGTACTTATATCATCACATTAGGCTTTATTACACAAATTTATTACAGTCTATAAATGCTTTAAAGGTATCTCTTTGGAAAAACATTGATTATATTTTATACACTTCAAAAATTCAAAACAATTCCAACATTACATTGTCGACGTTATGGGCCTTATGCATGTTGACATTAAACTAATCAATTTCACACCAAAGCCCCAATTCCAGAAATAGGTGTGAGCATATTGCACATGCAAACCTTATTCATAAAGAAATTATTTTCATTTTTGGATGCTTTGGGATTCGATTTATGAAAATATTCACACTTTCAGGATTCGAAAGTGAGCCTTGGGGTTGTTTGACATAAACATGCATAAGGCCTATTATTTTGTCAACTAAATAAATACAGTAACAAAAAAATATGCTGACTAGTGCTGAGAAGATTTAAAGTGAACTTGATTGACCAACAAAAACTCTGGAAGATGAGTTCAAGTGCCCATAACCTTTCATGTTTCTCTTTGGTTACATTTAATTCTAAAATTAACATCCATTAAATTTTTAACTGGAACAAAATGTGAATAGTTTTAATGAAGCTTATCATAACACATTTATTTGGTCAACTCTTGTTGCTGATCAGAAGAATGACAAGCTCACTATCGCAAAAATTATTAAAGAATTTGCATTGTGTTGCATCAAAATCAAAATAATTTTGTTGCAGCAGGAAAATTTTAATGAAATAGATAATGAAAATTGAGCAGCAACTTTTCTTTCCTGCATTTTTGCACTCTTCTGTTTTGGCTAAACAAGGAGAAGTGTTCCCTATGATGACACCTTAACATGGCTTTTGGTGTACCAAATTGGCATCGATTTTGTTTTTTAAGATTAGTATAAAACTTTCGCAATTTGTTCAAAGCAAAAATTTTTTTGGGAACATTCATTTTTAAGATTCATAAAAATATATTAAGATAGAAAAAACGAAAACAAATGCTATGGGCAATTTAAGAAATTCCTCAAACTACTCAAAAAACTGTTGTAAACTTATGCCCTATGGGTGGCACTATGGGGTGAAAGGGTTAGTTGTTAGCTCTGTCAGTCCAATCAGGCCAGTATGCATCTCTAAGATAGTAGCCACAGTTCGTATCTCCATCAACTGGTCTTAGTTCCTTCTCCCATTGTTCCTCACATAGTCTGTATAAACTCATGGTCGCTCTTGCGTCCTCAACAGAGCAGTGCTCAGTTTGTTGAATATCCTTGTTTAAAAGAATACAACTTAAACGCTTCAAAGATGGGGTCATGTTGGGAGAAACGCTCGCCATAACTCTCAATGGAACAAACCTGGAAGTGTCTCTCAAGAGAAAATTTGAGTGGTTCAGGTTTAACACTTTCAAATCTCCACGAATCGAGTGTCCTACCAAGATATGTTTTTTAAGTAGTCTCTTGACTTGTTTCCTTGCCACACTAAACGGCACAGCGTGTAACAAATTAGAAGGCCTTATACCGCTCCATCGAGTCCTATAGTCCGTGACAGGCTGCTCCGGTTTAACATACGCATCATAAACTACGTTCCCGTCGTAATTCACAATACTGCAACGCGCCAAAGCGTTTTCCTTTCGCTCGCCAACGCCAACCATTTCACAGTCTAATGCAAGAGGCGGTTTTGCCTTGAAACTCGAAGGCACCCTGTTTTTTTCATTTGAAGATGACAGATTACGTTCTAAGCCTTGATGATCAGCTTCATTTGATAGTTTGTTGACTGACGAAATAGCGGTAGCAGGTTCGTCTACGCTCCTTATTTCAATACTATCGAGACCAACAATGACATCAAAAATATTACAGAGGACTCGATCGCGACTTTTCGATTCACGTTTTTTCTTTCGTTTCTTCGATTTTCTAGGTTCTTTTACGTTTCGAAAACTCGTCATTTCGTTTGTCTTCATTTCACTATACTACAACAAATTACAGCAGTAGAAAATGCAGTGAAGTTACGTAGAAATAGCTGTTATTGGAAAAACAATTTCGCCACGTGGTGCAACATCAGTCTTCTGCCATTTTGTATCACGTGGGATATAATTGTTGCGCAATAGTGAAGGAACCTGGTAGCGACCTGTCTCGTCCCTTCGATGATATTGGGAGGATTTGGCCGAGAAGGAATGGGGAAGCGGGAAATGGTGGGAAAGGGGAGGGGGCGAAAGTAATGCATTCCCTTCGCCCCCACTTTGCCTTGCTCTCTCTTTTCTGTCTCTCTCCTGCGATCAAGAGACTAGATACGAGTCTGGGTAGCGACCTGGTAGAATTTTGATAATAGTTAGACGAATAAATGATTGGTTAAAATTTTAAAACTAAAACCTGCTCTTTTTCTCTTTTTTTTTTTAAGTCGTCGGTCGTGTTGAACAATTCTGAGTAGACCAGAACGAGAGATTTTCGGCGGGAAACTAGAAGGGAATGTTCTGGTCCATTCAAGAATATAAAGATGTACACAAACAATAGAATGACCGTGCCCTAAAACTAACCTAAAGTTTTCTATCAACCTGGTGAAAAATCTTGTGACCTGACAAAAAATTTGTGAAAAACCTAGTGAGGTACCAGCTTCAGAATCAACCAGATAGCCTTACAAAGCTGGGGTGTTGGATGCAACTTACTGCAAGAGTTATTGAAATTGTTGCACCAACTGTATTCAGTTCTAACAAAATTTCTCAAAGTTTTTTGAGTTGACTACAACTCTAGCTCCAGAGAGCATCAAAGCAAGTATACGAGTTTGGTGTTATTTGCTTTCAATGAAGACTCACGTGTTCTAATTATGGAAGAGAACAAGTTAAAACCCCTTGCATAGCAACGTAGACTTTGAACAAAACTTCACAATCCTTAGGCAGTGACAAAAGAATATTGCGCGAAATTTGACCTCGAACCAATTTTTTGGTTGGGGCAAAGGAAAATATATGCAAAATGTACCGTCTTTGTACGATAAGGCCTCGTCTACCCGTCCACAGGAAACGTCCGATTGATGAACGACGCCTAGAGACCTGGCCTGGATAGACAGAGTAGTTTTGGTGCTCCTGTTATCTGGTTATGAAAATGAAGTCAATTGTTGAATTGTTTACTGAGATAGGTAGAAATGGTGGTTTCTAACCCTCTCCCTCGTGTTGAAGTTTAATTCGACTTTACCGAATGAGTAAAGCCTGCGGCCGGGTCTGAGTCAAACACGAAAATCGTTCGCGATCCTAGGGAATCGTGTCATACAAACTAACCGCTTACGCACTGACCGCTCACGACCTTTTTGGTCACGAGTCACACACACAATAACCACACCCGACCCTGGGGTCACATGTCACACACACAATGACCGCACACGACGCAGGGGTCATAAGTCACACACACACTGGCCGATCACGACTCCAAGATCACGAGTCGCACACACAATGACCGCACACGACTCTGGGAAGTCACACACACACTGGCCGATCACGACCCCAAGATCACGAGTCGCACACAAAATGACCGCACACGACCCTAGAATCACGAGTCACACTCACACTGGCCGCTTACGACCCTGGGGTCACAAGTCACACACACACTAACTAATCACGACCCTGGGGTCACAAGTCACACACACACTGACCGATCATGACCCTTGGGTCACAAGTCACACACGCACACCTACCGATCATGACCCTGGGGTCACGAGTCACACACATTCGCCGATCACGACTCGGCTGAGGTCACGAGTTACACATACAATGACCAATCACGACCCTGAGATCGCAATTCAAACACAAACTGGCTGATCACGGCCCTTGGGCAACGAGTCACGAGCCACACACACGTTGAACTCGCACGACCCTGGCCAGTCACGAGTAACACAAACAATAACCGCTCACGACCCCGAGGTCACGTGTCACACACCCTGACCGATCAGTGCACGACCTTAAGGTTGAGAGTTACACCCACTGACCGATCACAGCCCTCGGATCAAGAGTCACACACACACTGGCCACTCACGACCCTGGGGTCACGAACCACGGCTCATGACCTTGGCTTGAGTCACACACGATGACCAAACAAGACCCTAGGGCCACGAGTCACACACACACTGGCCGCCCACGACCTTTGGGTCACGATTCACACACACAAGTGACATTAAGAACTTTTAAATTATAATTACATTAAACATTAATTAATCCCGTGAACGGCAGGATGTCACGTGACCTCATTCTTTCCGCGCGGGTTCAGGTAGGCTGTTTTGTGGTAAGTGAAATACGGCAAGGTTTTTCGACCTTTTTAGCTTTGCAAACCCACTTTAAAGTTTGTATTCAACTTTATTCATGTATGCGCTTCCGAACAGGCAGTTTGTTTATTTTCAGAAAGGAGTTGCGAGACGAATGTTTACGATTCAAAAAGCTACACGTGGAATGACCAAAAACAATATGGCGTCGTGGCGACTATAATTATTTACACAGCGAAATTTGCAATTTCGGCGGTTTATTTGTGTTGTGGCACTAAATATTCGATTATATACCAGGCCTGAACATTATAATAGTTTGTCTCTGCACCTTGTGGGCACTGTAATTTCTCTAAAACCCAGTGTGGTACATTAACCCCGAATATTAAATGCCAAGTATTTCATACGGCAAAACGGCAAATTGCAAACTTCGGCGGTAATTTTCAAAATACTTCGATATTGATGTCACTAACGACAGCTTAAAAACCTCTTGATTCCAATTCGTTCAAAAAACTGTCCCGTGAGCGTTTACCTTTTAAAATCAAATCCATTCAACTTTGTGTGCAGTTTATCCTGGAAGACTGAGCGAAAACGAACGAAACTACAAGAGCAAAGCTCAGAAGTGTTTAACCTTTATTTGCTGTTTACAACTTAATTTCGATAGCATCATATCTGTTCCTCGATTACGATTCTTCGCCAACAAATACTGTGATCAACAAATTCTAACTTACTAAGAAAATAAAAATACTTGGACCCACTAGCTACATACTTTAATATCCATTTCATGTTTCACTCCACCAACTCGATCTATCGCACATATCGTCAACAATGCGGCCCTGAGAAAACTAATTTCGAAAAAGATGGGGCTGTACACTTGAGTTCTAAAAAAACGAGAAGTTTCTTAAAATATAAACAAAAGTAAAATAAAATTCCAAGAAAACTTATTGTGAAGATGAACAATAAAAGATTAACACATTTTTTCAGAATCGCAATGTCGCCATTACTTGTACTAATCACTGATTTATTGAATAATCATATGCGAAAAGAAACTGTTTTGCGCTCTTCGAAAAAAAAAAGAAAATTAAGAATAATCTTCAATGCAAAGGCTTAGAAACAATATGCATGAACAGACAGTTGGCGAAACTGGAAACATCTGTGAATTATGTTTACACCGAGCAAGGCCCTCCTTGATTATGTACCAGATCCGAGCCCCATAATT
This sequence comes from Hydrozoanthus tunicans, assembly GCA_026413305.1. NCBI lineage: Eukaryota > Metazoa > Cnidaria > Anthozoa > Zoantharia > Hydrozoanthidae > Hydrozoanthus > Hydrozoanthus tunicans. The sequence goes on along the minus strand of JAOBAT010017457.1, from coordinate 2,054 downwards.
TACTTATGTTAAAACAAGAAATATAAATTAAATACTTCTTAAATCGCGTTAAAAACATGCTTCTCACTGAGTAGTAACTTCTTTTCAGTTCCTGAAACTTGGTTACTTAAATGTTTTGTTAAATACAATTAATGGTTTCTTCGACATGGAGTGAAATAGGGCAAAATGAGAAACAGAAAATTCGAGTCAAAAGTATATAAAAACGAAAAGGCCGTTCGAACATAAAATTGTAAAAACCAAAACGTTAAATGTTTCATCTGCACGAACTTTTGACTTTACTTTAAAATAAGGAAATTCTTCGGTATTTTTTACTAGCCAAGAAACAAGAACGAAAATACATTGTTGATCAAATTAACGCTATCTATTCTCTAGCTGTATCCCGAGTATGCACCTACTCCACTCCAACGAACCGATTTCTTTGCTAATTTACAAATATTTGAAAACGAAATATGTCAGTCGTTTCTTTGCTTCAATTCATTTTCACTCCCTAAACATATCAACGTTTTCGAGTTTCATATTTGTTCTCAACTGATGTCAACATAAGCCAAATATATTGTTAAACATGAAACATTTAAGTGATAGCTAAATATTCTCGACCCGACTGACATATTTCGCGAGAGGATTTTTTTAATCTGCACTTTGTTAAAAAAAATAATTACAAATTACATTCGTCGAAAATCTGTCTTCTCTCGTCCGTCTTCTCGTTGCGTCTTATGTACACTCAGTAACTCACTCCACGTTATTCTCGCTCAACTCACGGCATAGTAAAATATATATCTCTCATCCTAGGAATTCTAAAATTTTTCTCCTTAAATACTTACAGAGGTTATCAACTTGGATTCTCATTTTTGGTATTTTAGAGCTCACAAGGGTTAACTTTCCACCGAAGTTTTTCTGGGCTTTCAACAGAACAACTGTCACGACAGAACCTCTGCTGTCTGTAAATGCTTGAATGAAGATTCAACTCACAACAGAAGCACGTCGAATTGTTGTGTTGCTCATGTGGTCTCGAAGTTTTCCATCACAAAGACCGGGCACGGATTACTTATGTCTTTCCTGATCTCCTTTTCAACCAAGTCATACACTATTGTAGTCCTAATTTTGGAATCTGTGATTGCAACGCCGTTAGAGTGCCACTTTCATTTTGGAATGGTTGACAACTTCACAAATTCCAAAGCTGACAATTTTTACCAAATTTTGCTCTTTTAAAAATCACAAGAACAACACTACAAATGAATGCATGTTTCCATCCCAACTCTTCGGTGTCCCTTGTGGCTGATTTGCCAATTGTTCTAATCTTGCGGCTGGTCGGCGTACTCTGAAGTGAGTAACTGGGTTTTTGGTCAGAAGTTTTTTCTGGGTCATTTCCTGCCAGCATGTCCGTACGTGCTCTACATGTCCATTCGTGACAACAAGGCGACAACTCGGGAGAGCGTAGCCATTGTGTGCGTCTTGCCTTCACCAAATGAGGCGTGACCTTGATCGAGTGAGCCATGTCACGGTGTCTTTGTTCACAGGGTCGTCACAGCGTCAGCAGTCAACATTTGTTTCTTGTGATTCGAGTCAAACCGTGTGCCGTTCCTGTCAGTAACAACTGTGGTTTCTGTACTGTCCAGTCGACCTTGTACGTCCTGTCCCGTCCAAAGGGGTATCTAGCGCTTGGACCTACGCACAGCCCGCTTAAACTTGCGGACACCAGTGGAAACTGAACCATCGCCAGGTGTTCCAGGCGTGAAGGCAGGTGCTACCTGGCCGCCTCCCACTGCGAAGTTGAACCCTCCAGCTGCTGATGCAATGGCTGCAGATGCACTGAAGTTAAAACCACCTGGAGCAGTTTGCGCTGTACGAGGTAAGATAGAGAGAGAAATACTTAGTACATCTTTTAAAGTTTGAGTTTCACTGCTTGACGAGTTTTCTTTTACCTTATTATAGGAAACTAACAACGCACTTTATCAACGCGATTTTGGACAAATCGCGTTAAGTAATGGTCCGCCTAAGAACTAGGCAGCCTCCCATTGTTCTGCGGCATTTCGCTTTTCCCACGCCAGAATGTT